>JAAIXI010000232.1:9148783-9369509 GCA_013403645.1 Heliconius nattereri
AATGAATTACTGCCGGGTAGCGCTCGTGGATAGGAAACTGAAAGATTCTCCAAACAGCTTCGGAGGAGCTAAGGTAGCGACCATTAATATATTTTTCGACCTCGTTCTTGCTTTGCACTGTGAACGTAGCTTGATCACAACCCTTATGAATATACTTGCATATATATTTTATGGCTTTAACTGAATGGCAAAATTCTACGTTAATGTGTGAATTAAAAATTCGCAATAAAACTGGATTATAAGGCACAACCCATCTATTATCTATTTCCATTTCAGTTCCTTTTACTTTGAGTACACAGGTATTTCCTCCGCAATCTGGAGCTCTTCGTCTATAATTAGGGTAACCATCATCACCAGTTTGTGTATCAATAAGTAACCTCCTCGGAAATTTTTTGGAACAAATATTTTCCATCATGCATGGTGACGTTGGATTATGGGTGCCGCAAGGGCCATGGACCATGTTTTTACCACAATGTTGTGAAGTTCAGGGTCCTGCTCCTTGTCGGGTATTTCAGCCCTTATAATGTCGTCTATAGAATCTGATTGTATTTTATTTGTTAGCCATAACAGAATGTGTGCGTGAGGTAGTCCTCTTTTATGCCATTCAACGCTGTAAACAAATGCCTTACTTGATCCAAAAATATATTTTTTTGTTAAAAGGTTAATCATAATTTTGAGTTTCAAATGAAATACCCTAGAAACTATATCATGTCTATCTTGCGGGTTTTAATCGGGAAATAACTCATTTTTTATTTCTGCCCACTTTGGATTGCAAGTGAAAGTGATGAAAAGATCTGGTCCTCCAAATCTTGACTTTTTTCATTCATGTATCGCGGAGATCCTGTGAATGAAGACGGCAATATAATAAACTGACCAATGAGGGAAGCATTGATACTTTGATCATTTACTACTGCGTCTCGTAAATGTATATATTCTTCAGCTCTTAATTTTTTTTTGATTCTTTTTAATAAAATCAAGCCTCTCTTTAATCATTTTTGTCGCTATATCTACACAATATTGGTTCAACAGCTCTCTAAAATAATGTAAGCTGTTTATATCATTTGCTCTCACCATTAGCCTAAAAGCATAAAATTCCATACATGATACTGTTTAGATCTTGCAGCAACATTTTGTTGTTGAATATTGACACAGTAACCGTTGTTTCCTCGAGGAAACATCAAGAGGATATTGCAGCGGGTCATATGTTCTTTGTAACTCAGAAGCTCTCTGAAGATGACCATCTCTGATACTTTTTACGATGTCTCGTGGACCTTTATCCTCGTCGACTAAGAGAACAGCGACTTCGTCTACAGTTGGTGCGTCTGTGTTCATTAGGAGGTTTTAAATCAGCATGAATAATTAATTTCAAGTTCTGTAGTGGTCTGTTTTCAAGATTATACTTAAAACTTTGAACTAAACTATTATAATCGTGTAGCTCTTTTTGCAATGGATTAATGAGATCAGTTCGCAAATTTGGATTAATATTAGAATGCAAAGATAGCTGATCAGCTAGTGAAACGAAATATATTTGCAAAAACTCAGATTTCTCACCTTCAGCAGGAAGTAAGTTATCTATCAAGTGGTAAACCTCTCCTTGTATTTTAAAGGTTGGCATAAAATTTCCCTCACGAATTTCTTTCGCACCAAATGAAGTCATTTGGAATAGAGTATTGTAATGCTTTGTATGACTTAAAAAATGTTTTGAACGTGGATGACTACCTAATAATAATTCTTTCAAAACTGATGTCGGTTCCGGAATTTTAGGAATATCTACTTTACCGTTGCTGCAACATAAACCAGGCGCTTCGGTTTTCCATTTCTGTCCTTGACAATTGTTGCAAAAATGATTCATTCTACCAATTTTAACATCGTCTAGAATAATTAAGATTAGAGTAGTAGACAAAGGCTGCATTTAACAGATTACTTTGCCTATGTAATCTCGTAGCTGCTGCTCGTGCGTTTTGATTTATCAAACGCTGCGAACGTTCAGCGCATGTTTCTTGAGCACGCCTTGCAGTAGTTCTTGCGTTTTGGCTATTGAGACGTTCAGATCGGTTAACGCTTGACTCTCGGGCACGATTATTAGACGTCCTCGTATCTTGTTCAGCCAAACGTCGGGAGCGCTCAACGCTAGTCTCTTGTCCACGGTTATTAGAAGTCCGTGCATTCTGATCAGCCAAACGTTGGGAGTATTCAATGCTCGTCTCTTGAGTTCGGTTATTAGAAGTCTGTGCATTCTGATCAGCTAAACGTTGGGAACGTTCATCTTCACTTTCATTGCTTCGAATGAGCTTTAGACGATTCGCTGTGGCAGAATGCCGAGAAAGGTGAGATTTCCTTCTAGGCATCGCGAACTACATAACCTATTTATTTATTATAATATTGTGAAAGATTATATATCACTTTTTAGCAAAAGTCCAAAAAATCTACACGTATTAAACGAATGAATAAAAATACGACCAATTAAGACAACTGTCAAATATGAACAATATAAACAAAGGTTTTATTTGAAAAAAACTTAACTTTAAAAATGACTTTATTTGAAGACTTTATACAGTTAAAAGTATAAAAAAGACGATATTATTATTATTTTTAAATAAGTATTAGTGAAATTATTATCGATCAGACAAAAATACAAACGTATTGCACAAAATCTTTTAAATTATTATAGAAACTGTTACTGTTTATTATTTAAAAAAAATATTATTTATAATTTTAATATGAGCGAAACGGCATTTTTACTATATTGAAACGATATATTATAATCTATACATTTAAATATCAACATAAAGCTTAAAAACATAAACTTTTCGAGAGATTGTGTTATTTAAATTATTTCCCGCTTTACTACCGAACGTCTACTTGCGACAGTGACAAAACACACTTCAACATCTCTCCTGGATTTTGTGAGTAACTTAGTGATACGTCACTATTTATTATTTTTTATTAATAATATATTTTGTCAATGTTAAGTTTCTACGGAACACACTTCCATCATATTTAAAACAATAAGATGTTGGATAACATCACAGTAGATCGTTCTTATTTTATAAAGACTAAACTTCGCCTTATTAAAAATAACGCAATCGGTCATTGAAAGAGATTTCATTCCGAAGTTAATTGTAGGAGTTTTAGGATTCAAGTTTTCCTAAACACTATTGAACAAGGGAAGCGGAAGCTGTTAACGTTCTTTAAAAATACAATTAAAACACACATCGTCATGTTTCTAACGTATTTGGATAGAGGTTCTACGTAATTGCAATATGTGATATGTATCATTCAATTTTTTTGGTATAACAAATTCAGTTACTGATCTCCGACAGCATTCCCTAATGAATCCAAGCAACCCAAAAAGTCTATTTATTTATTTTTATTAGGGAAACAAACAGAATACAAAATACACAAACATAACAAATTTAAAAGATGATACACAATCCAATTAATTTTCCACATAAAATTTACAGACACAAACAATAAACACATGAAAAAATATGCTATCTATAATATAAGTCTTAAACGATGAGAGAATCTACAGATATAATCAATATTATACCTTAAAGAGATTTAATTAACTAACTGAAGTTACGAGACGTCAGTGTTGCAAGCAAATAAGGCGAAACTTTCCCCATTTGCATGTTATGGACCAAGTTTTCGATCGACCTCACCCCAAGTGCGACCGGTAAGAATTTGAATTGATTATTTTTTTAATTTCGCACAGATTATCTATCAAAGCTTAGGACGTGGGTGGACTGTATAAATATTTTTTGGAATTTGCATACTGAAAATGTGTACATAATTTGATTGAACAAATTAAATGTTTTAAATTATTGTTTTAATCTTAACTTTTAAATTATTGTTTGGGTTTTATCTTAATATGAAGGAAAAATAAAATAATAATAATATAATTTGAAATGATTTGATCTCTTAATTATATACTAATTTAATTAGATTTTTTCGTTCTTTCAGGCAATTATTAAATAAAATCTACTCTTGTTAAGATCAATCTCAATGTTAAGGGAAGAGCCATCAATCTAAAAGATACGATATTTTACAGACACGGCCTGTCTACATATGGGTATACAAAACTTAAACAAGTGAATCCGATTTTCCAACCACGCATCAAGGAGTCTTACTTACATACATAGACACCGCCCCCGTCGCTCCATTGAAAAAGTTTTTGCATATGAATAAAGCGAATTACATTTGGTAGACATGAAAAAAATGGTGTAATCCATTCAGACGAGTGTTGGGTCCTTTACGTGACGTTGAGCTTCTATTTGTCGACTTTTAGGTTGTTTTACGTGGAAACTTTGATTGGAAGACATTTGGAAACGCATTTTGAATGTTAAATAAAGACTGTTTTGTAGAATTTCGATCTGTTTCGGTTTTATTTGTATCGGCCTTTTTTTATTCAAAGTAATGTTACTGCAAATGGTGGGCTAAATGGTGATTGCGTGGAGATTTTCTTATGATTTCTTTAGTTTAGTGTTAAATTCTCGATAATGTTAGAGTATTTCTTTTTATATTTATAATGATTCTTGTTCTTGTCACAATAAAATATTTTATTAGATACAATAAAATAACTTAAAAAATAAAATAACTGTGTAAAAAATGTGTGTGCAAAAATAAAGCTGTGCTATGGTCCATGGTTGATCATAGCGCAGCAGCATAACGTTTGTCTTTAACGTGACGGTCGCGGTGTTTGGGCACGGAGAGTCTTAACACTAGGTGCCTACGCTGAAGATATACAAAATAATATAACTACCTATTTTTTTGGCGTATCTACCTGCAAATAAATATTATAAATTTTCAAGTGAACTGAGAACCTTACACGACCATATTGACCTTACATGTGCCTAGCATTAAAACCTCTACCTCTAGTTTGCTTTAAACGTAATTACCAACGCTATTTGTCTGGCAAGCTGAAGAAAACTCAACTAATTGGCGAATACACTTCCCTAATGAAATCGACACCTGCGTTTCGTTTTGTGTCTGCCCGTTAAATGGTTGGGATTTTTAAGTGATTACGTAATTGGATAGCCGCTGTCGTGCCATTACTGTAGCATTGTGTTGTATAAAATAGTTTTTTAATTTAGGTAAATCTTCTATTAAAGAATATTTCTTCAGCTTCACGCTGTATTCCTGCATGCAGAACGGTGGGCCCAGCGGTGGGAGCCCAGTTTTAAGACATTCTTTTCACCACTTTCCGTTCAATTCTGGAAGCATTGCGTGTTCAATAGCGGAACTCAACAAAAAATTGAAGAACGGAGTGTTTCGACGCTAAGTTGTCTCTGCCTACTATTATTCTATTGGCTTCCAAAGATCCAAGCTGAAAGAGATATGTTTACTTTTATAGATATATCTAAATGTTAATTAAATGTTAGTATAGCTTTCAATTCGAATAATACTACTTGTTTGCTATAATTTTTAGTTATCCAGCAGTTACAACTAATATTATATTATTATTAATAATATTTATTAATAATAATATAATATTTATAATTAATAATATTAATATTTACACTAGGTATATAAAATTGGACTTTAAAAAAAAGTTTCTTTAAATATATTTTATACAACGTTACCTCAAAACATCTTCATATTCAGTCACATCGCGCCTGAACAATGCGTCCAAATTGCTCCAACTATTAGCCAGGGTAAAGGTATTCTCTATTCTCAACGTGACTACGTGATGTGAAAGCTAACGAATTTAATTTGCTGTCGAGAGATAGTCCAAGCTAATAGTTCGTAGGAGATTTATGTGTCTAGTTTTCAAATTTTACTTGTGATTGTAGAGACGGTGGAAAATTCTTAGGTTCTTTTGTAAGTAAAGTAGAAATTAATAGGAAAATGTTGAATTTTTTTTTGTATTTGTGTTTCTTATAATAAACAAAATCAAATTATGGGCTAAATTTCAGGATTACTTTCGGAATACATAAAAAATAAACATCAAAATCTCTTGATTTATCGATTGATTAATATCTTTATCAAATTAGGCTGCTTAGAATCACCGAGTAACATGAACGTTACACATGTGAATCCTACAGAAAGCTACCACTGGATCTTATAAGAAGTCGGTGAGAAGCACAGCTTTGAAGTGACATTTTATAAAAAGCTTTTTTTGTTAAAGTTCTGCGATGGGTACGGATTATGCGGACCCCCCTACTCTTACGCCCATGGTAATAGTTTGTCGTAGAAGATTTATATGTCTGGCTTTCAGATTTTACTTGTTTGTTTACGAGAAGATTCGTATATGTTTTATGAACATAGTAGTTGCCGACCACAATTTTGTTCGCGTGGATTTTTAGAAAATTTCGTCTTTGCCCGTTCCCATAGAAACTTTGAATAATCTCTTAGTTAATTATCGGTACATACCAAATTTTCTATATCATACCAAATTTTCTATATCGTCTATCTATATCTTCTCTTATTAAAGAAATTGACTACAGAAAATAATGTTAAAAATGTAATTATTAAGAAAATTTTATAATTTTAACTTGAATTTGTTGTCAAATCATTTTGACACTACACACTACACACAAATAACATTACTTTTCTTATACTCTGATTCCAATATTAGTTGAGTATAGAACAAGATTGCAGATGAATTTCCGCGGTAAGAGCGGATATTGACGTTTATAAGGCCATCAGATAAGCGATGTCTATCGAACAATTAAATATATAAATAATATCACAAATTAAACAAACCAAAAAAAAGATTCGTCGTTTTCAAAACTTAAGATCTCTTAAATAATAATTATTGAACATAAAAATATATAATGGTACCAGTTAAAGTACGAGTATGGCACCGACCGAGTGAGTATTCTATACTTCTTTCTTTTTGAATCCAAATGCTTTAAAATTCATTCCTGAAAAACATAGTAAAAAATCACCTTAAAACAATAAAATTATAAAGCCATGGCCACAAGTAAATTGCGAAATTCATTGCTATCGAAAAGAATAAATCCTTTTGATTCGTCTTCGTCTTCGTTTCCAACGCGAGGAGCCGAAAACAGGCAAAGATTTAAGTTTATTCTGCCATATATAAATTAATCTTGTTTACACTTATCTGTTGCTAAGCATTTTAAAATTATAATTGTAGATTTTTATCCCTTGTTCAACTTGAAATATTCTTAAGAATCACTTTGAAAACAAATACATCTAAAAACGTAGGTGCTTCTTGGAATATAAGTTTTTCCGATTAGACTTAGAGAAAAGATAATAAATGTGTAATGAATTTTATTTGTGCACATGAAAAGTTATCGATTTATTTCCAAAAAAAGGGAATATATTAGAAGACAAACTATTTTAGTTATAGTCAGACTCATTATATGAGAAGAGACTACAGTACAGTTACAGTGCCCATCGCAATGCAGGGTGACGAGCTCAGAGCAGTGCCTGGTATTGTGACCAGAGTGAAGCCTTAAAGGGACCCAAAAGCAGGTTAAACATTTCAAGATAACAACTTTTAAATATGAAATAAAATTTCTGTAAACATATCGTCCAAAATATTGACAAACGAGAGCTTTATACAAGAAAAAATAATCCATAAAATCCAATATTCCAAAGTGTTTGAAAGTAGTCAATGACAAGCACAAGACATAAGTGCCGAGTGAGGAACGCTCAGAACCTTTTGACATATTGCTCCAATTCCCATTGAGGAGAGTAATTCGATTTTCCGCTCGTTCTCTTCGCAAAGGCGTTGAAATCAAGTGTACAGTGATCCTGCATATTCACTCTACGTAGGGTAACCAATTGTTGGAGTAAATTATGTACGTATTTAATTAATACGTAGATTTTGTTCTCGTGTGACGTAGGAGTTAATAAAGTTTTGTTTTTTTCTGTGTTGCTGTAAATATATTTGTATATTTAAAAAAAAACTAGTTTTTTCTTAAAAGTCAGAGAATTTTCGAAAATGTCTAGTATTATTTAAGCTTAAGGTATCCTGAGTAGGTGTCCATGTTCTAATATGAATATAACTGGCGAAACCTTAGGTTAGGTTCGATTTTCATTCGGAATAATAAATCGATAAAATGATTAAATATGTGTTTTCATCTAATTTCATAACTGCATTTTAAAATAAATAAGTGTTGTTATTATTATCAATCAAATGCGAGCAAAAAAAAATCACGTTTGCTTAAATGTTTGTTACATTCTATTTTCTTTGGATTTATTATATGTTATAGCAATAGAAGCACATTATCTGTGAACATTTTAAGTAACAAACTATCACGATTCATGAGATACAGCCTGGTGACAGATGAACATACGGACTGCGGAGTGTTAGTAATAAGGTCCCGTTTTACACGTGGTTAACGGAACCCTAATAATTATCAACAAAATAAAAAGATGTATATACTAAAAACAAACATAATAATTGGTTTCCCTACTCACATTATCCTAACTATTATCCGACTCAGTGGCTTGTGAATTTGGATTCTTATGTAAAACGTTTCCAAACGCAGCACAGTGCGTATTCGCGGCACGCGCGCCAATTTCGCGGATGTCGATTTAAATTGAACACCATGTTTAATGAAAGTGGAAAAAGAAATCTTAAGTATTTTGTATTGTCTGTGGTTATTAATGAAGGTGGTGGTTGTGTCATATACGTATGAATATAAAGGCGACGGTAATGTGTTCGAATCCCACTCGGAGGAATTAATTATTTTCTGGTAACAAGATAAAGGGCGGAGTTGAATTCCGCCACTCAACACGCATAGTTTCGAAAATTAGAAAGTGGGGAACACGGTGGAAAATGGGGAACGGTAGTGGTAGGTTGTCATGTCTCCTTTCTCCCTCTATAGGGGATACAGCGGGAAGCTAAAAAAATCAAGTCACACTATTCTATATTTTCAGTAAAATAAAAATCTAAATTAAGTAGTAAATTGACAAAATCTTATTCATATTACATACAAAATATTTTTGCTATTTAACATTTTATATTCATAACATAAAGATCCCTTTTTATAAATTAGCATAAAAAGGAAAATTGAAGTCTTGTAAAAGTTTTCTCTCTGAGGAACAACGGTCAGTAATATAACATATCGATTTGTACGGAGACAGGTGATTTTACCTTTGTTTATTTTTAGTAGAACAAAAGCAGAGCTTCGATAGATAAAAAATAGAGAACGGAGTGATATTACGTTTTCTAGCAAAGGATATAATGTTAAAAAAATCTGAAGAATCGCGCTTACGATTTTCATTTTCATTCATTTGCCACTGGAGGAAATTAATTAATTTTATTTCGTCACTTTGACAATAAGAAAGCGCGGCGTTGAGTTCCGTAGAAAATTAGGCTGAAAGTAGGGAATGGAGTCTTTAGCATTAGTTTTCCTTTGCCTAATATGCTATGCGGGAAAAAGATAACGCTACTTTTTAAGTAAAAAAAAATGGCTACAGACAAGAAAAAGTATACAACAATATTAGTAAGTTGTACCATAAACTTTTCAAAGATACAATATCATTGAAACGAAGTCAGTCATAAAAATATAATTAATAAAATTTATATTATATTATAAAATAGAAAAATAAAACATTTTACCATTTGGCTGTAAAACGTATCCCCTTTGTCTTTTACCCTCGGGCACAGTCCACTGTCTGTGTCCAGACTTTACAACTTTCAGCGCATCTGCTCGGGGCCTTTCGACCTTTTTGTATCTATGGTTACAGAATACAGATTGTATAAAATAATTTCCCGCCATTTTCCCCCGAGGCGTGGGATATAATATGCTTGACGTTTAATTTATTTTTACTATAATGTGATGTATTTTTTCAATATTGTACGTAGAAAATTGGATGAAATAAAGATCTTTTACTTGTGATTGGTGAATAAAGATATTTTGAAACATGTTAATAGTTGGTCTTTTGTGGTTTCTATGGTCATATTTATATCGAATTTGTCTTATGTTTGAAGCAACACTAAAGTGTAGAGAATAACACTAAATGAATACCGTCTTATATTCAAATTATGAAATTTCCCCCGTGCGGATTTCGAATATATGACTACCTATTGCTTTCAGTCAGAAACTGTCCAATTATATCAAAATATTCATTTGGTACCGAGTGTACCATGATATGAAACTTGCTCATACGAGTATTAAAACATACAAGCATTTCATACAGCGGCGGACATATTAGTTTTCCTTTATTTTTGGAGCAGCGCGTGTCTTTTATAACAGCATAACGGTCACGTGACCACTTTAATAAGCTGGAAGCTACGTCACGTTATTACGTTCTACATAATATTACATATTTCTGAAAACCAAAGCCATGGCGGCGCAGCGGCATAGTGTCTGTCTGTAAACACGGGTTCGCGGGATTGGTTGTACTTAAAATGATTTTCATGAACCTACTCTGATAAGCACAGCGTTGAATCCCAACAAAAATATATTTTATATATTTTTTTAAGATTGAGATTCCACATGAGAAAGATTTTTTTTTTGAGAGAGTTTTTTTGGAGATTTTTACATTTAGGAAAGAATTTTGATGTAGCTTGATTAAAATATGGTTTAGTGGCTGCAGCGCTTAGATGATTTGAAAATAGCGCGGTATTAAATCCTTCTACGTTAAAAAAATTATACATTTTCTAAAAATGTTTTTTTTTTAATTTACCAGAAACTAGGCACCTTCTGACTTCCCCGCTAAACGGGGAAACGTGTGAAGTTGAAACTGAACCCTTTCGTCGCACTTTGCCTCACATATAGCAGAGTTGGCAGAGAGCACTTCCACTGTGCCATTACGGTCTCTTCTATCTTTAACTTAAACTACTTGATCAAGAAACTCATAATAATAACTTAAGTACCTGTAATATGGTCGTTGATAGTGGAGGAGCGTTCTACGCAAGTATCCTCCATCTCGGGCTGCGTCAACGTTTCCTTACAAGTGATGTATAGTTAAGCGCTCTCTATTAAACGATAAAAAAACTATAGTAGTTAAGAGTTCCTTGGTGAAATTTTAGTTTTTCTTTTCATACCGCAGGGGCTTATTTTGGGACTGTAAACGAAAAATAGGAAAGAGCATCTGGTACCGAGGCAAAGCGCGGTGTTAACTTCTGTAACTCAATATGCAATTTTTTAGATATTGGGAGGAGCGGAGTCTTAAACTTAAACTAAGTAACATTAGGTTACCAGGTTCCCTCTACCTACTGTAGGAGTTTATCATTGGTACTGAGAGGTCCTTCTGGCACATTGGAACAGTGTTTGACTGTAAAAGTGATAATTGTGAATTATTTTACTTTCCTCACTCTTCTATGACAAAATGCAGCGTTGAGTTCTACCACTCAATACGTAATGTATCTATCCTGCTATATGCGTGATACAGCGTGAAGGTGTTACACGCATATAGCGGTGATGTTGTTGTGAAAAAAATGTTGTTGTTCCATATTATACCTACATGTGGAATGTGAATTTAATTTATAACACGTACTTATTGCGATTATAGTGAAAATAAAGGAATTCTATATACAATTTAACTATTCTTAAAATGATTTATATGTCATTTGGGTATAATTGGGACGTGTCAGACATCACGCGATAGTTGTAGGTAAGTAGGGTTATCTTTAAAGGATTATTATAAAATAAAATAAAAATAAAATAAGGGTCCTAATTAGATCTCACGGTAAGGAATTCAAAGTCTTAAGACATTCTCTCCTCCACTAATCGCCCAAATTCGTGATAGTACGTGTTGAGTAGCGGACCTCAACGCTGCTCTTCGTTCTATCAGAGTAGAGTGAAATATATCGTGTAGTTCAAGTGGGCGAACCTAGTTTTTTATACATTTTCCACTGCTCACTAATAACATAAACAAACACGACACTACTTAACAAAATTATACTAATTCATAACAGTTTGTGGGTCTCTTTAATATTTATATATTACTAGTATTTACGACCGGGAGCACGCGATACAGCGATCATAGCACCGAATGTATTAAAGCTACTCACTTGTATAATTACATACATACTTGTTAATCTAATCTGTTAGCTTTTTTTTATTTTAAGATAAAATGAACCGCGCACCGCCCAATTTTAGAAACAAATAATGGCGCACATTGTCTTGTTAACGAGTGAGGAAAAGAAAAGTTATGCCTCCAAGTGGAAATCGAACTGACAACCTTTACTTATACGATTATTTTGTATTGTATTGATTCTTCTTAAATATTGTGTAAATGTATGCTTTTTATTTTCTTATTATTATAATAATAGAGACTCCATGAAGTAAAAGTAAATAATATGAGAAACAGAAAGAACAAAACATTTATTTTCAATTACCTTACTCTATATAAATACAAAGTTAAAATAAAACCACTAATTAAAGTGGCTTTTATTCATATGTTTGTATAACCCACAAATTAAGTTAAGCAACAGTTAAGCCAAATAATTTCATATGAAAATGTACTAAAGAAACAACAATTTATTGGAAACATCTCGAAAATTCTAGAAAGCCCTACACTCCTCGCCTCTTGCGCTGTAGAGACTCGAGCGTACTGACCAGGGAACGAGACCTCTGTCCCTTAACTATCTATGTGTATGAATTATAAGGTTAGCTTAGATTTTAAGTTGTGTAAATGTTTTTGTAATAAAAACTGGTGACGACACGGTTGTAAATTAGAATCCCACTGTTGGGCATAAGACAAAGCGAATATCTTTAAAAGTGGGAATAAGGAGAGAAATATAGTGTCTTAACACTAGGTGTCCACTTCTTAACCCTGCTATGTGGATACAGCCTGAGGCTAAAAAAGGTCCATCAGACCGTGACTGGTAACAACTTTAAAATTACAATTTAGTTTCAGCTTTTAAACTTTGTTATTTAATACATAAACAATTCTACGTGATTCGATCGTTGTCAAATGCAATTTTCGGGACGTTAATATTTTAGTTTTACATAATTTAAGAATCTGCTGTAATTTACTTCGTATATTAAACAATAGTTGAGGCCCTCGTAGCGCAGTGGACCAACGTTTGATTATAAAGGCGATAATTGTTGGTTTGATGTTTTCTCTGGTGTCGGCACAGACTGTCAGACATAGGTTAAATTTTGCACAATGTCTGAAAAATTGAGTGGAAAGTGGGGAAAAAATGTCTTTAACTTTAGTTCCTTCTCACTAACCTGCAGCAAAAGCGAAGCGGTGTGTATTATTAAAATATTACGTATTTCATTTCAGACAGTTATTCCTAAATTCTAGAACAGAAGTGACGTCACAAACTCGACGTAGTCTTGAATAAATGTTTTAAAAAGGGTTATAGTTAAGAGGGGTCAGTGTATACTGGCCGTTTGACAAAAGACCGGGAACAATGGCGCCTGGAGTGCCCTTACTATTTTATCGCTTATGTTTACAGCTATAATGCAGGCGGAGATATATAAGGATAATTAGGATAACTTTAAATATTAATTAATCTACGTTGTCTGTAAACGCTACGGTTGTCGGTACTAACCCCATGAACGTGGGGTAACTTGCCGGAAAGTGGAGAACGGAGTGTCTTACATTAGGTTTCCCCCCTACGGATCCGGAAAAAAGCGTGAAGCTGTTTTTTAACATTAAGTACTTAGCGCTGCTATAGTGTACATAAGATGTGATATGACATATTTATTGATTAAGTATATTTCATAGTTAACTTTTATAAGTTATTTTTTAGTTCAATGCCGTATCGCGCATACGTTATGGTATGGGAACCTTGTCTTAAGGACACTTAATTCTCCACTTTCCGCCGAAATCTAGAGTTTGCGTGTTAAATGGTAGAACTCAAAACCTCGTTTTGTCCCTTACTCTCTAAGTAAGGAGATGCAAATATTAATTAACAGTTATCATTTGACTTATCACAAAAAAGTAAATAATACAACGGACAGCAAGTATCGTGGCAACAAAGTTATTATTTTATTAACTTCACTGTATCCTACTTATAGCAAATTAGCCAGAGAGCTACTTTTAACGTTTCCTTTCTTCACCTTCCGCCCAATTTTCAAGATATTGTATGAAGTGTTTAAACTCAAGAATCGAACCCACAGCCGTTGTATTAATCAAATGCTCCCTAAGTAATTGTGTTAATTAAAAAATAATTAGGTCGTAACATTCACAATGTATAGGCTTAGCACATTAGCGGAGATCAATCAAGCAACACGTGTGGATGAGAGCGATATATGTTATTATTAATTACTAATTAAGGCTCGTTTCTTATTGGAATAATAATTGAAATGATATTTTTTTTATTATAATAATGTCCCATTATTGTTAACGCGACGGTTCTGAGTTCTATTCCTACTTAAAGGAATGATTTATTTTAATTTTCTAGCTTTCAAGACAAAGCGCGAGTTTGAGTTCCCCCAAATATACGGAATGTCTCGAAAATTGGGGGGAACTATATCCTAAAGGATAAAGAAAAATTGTAAGTATTCAATAAAGAAAATTTTTCAAATTATAATTTTACTAGCGACCCCCTCGCGGCTTCGCCCGCTTTAACTATTAAATTATTCATATAATATATGTTTGCAAAGCACTTAAGATAATGTGAAAATTAATTAAACCCTAATGCAACCAATAAGGATTTTCCAATTGTTTTAAAATAAATAAAAATAAATAAGACAAACAACAGAAAACATAAACGAAAGAAATTATAAACAACAGAATACTATTCTCTTACCCAAAAATACTTAAACGAAAGATGTAACCAACTATGTCGCGTGGAAATACATTATAATTATTGGATAAATTTACTTTGCCAGGCGTAAAATTTAAGTATTCTCTCGGCCTTCTCCGTAGTAGCTCCGAACGACATCAGGGCCTTGGTTCTCTGACGGTTAATGCTGTTAGCCCTATTGGCTTTTACAGCGACACCGGCTTGGGTAGGGAAAGCGGTACTCTGTCCCTGATGAAAATCAAGCACTACGTGGCTGCCTGTGAGGAAAATTAAATAGAATGCATCGGCCGGAAATCGAACCTGGGCCGGCCGTGTGGCGGCCGAGCATTTTACCACTGAACCACCGATGCGTGTAAGGTAGGCGGGCGCGGCGGACGCAAAACGTCGCGGGGGGCGGAGGGACGAATGGCGAGTGGCGAGCCGTTTCGCAGCAAGGATTTTTTGATATTGTAACAACTTCTAAAGTACTTATTAAAATGAAAAACAGTAAAAGACAGTTTTGATCTACATTAAATGGCCAACGTAACTAATATACTTATTTATATGCTGAGAGCATTTCTCTAAAACTATTCGCAGCTTCGAAATAGTGTAAAAAGCAAATTGTATCTTCGTTTAACGTTAAAAAATAATAAAGTATTTTAAAGGATAAAGATTAATACCATTATGGAAAAATATCCCTCACATTAAAAAATATATTGAAATTATTATTTTTTAGACAGAAATATGATCACTACACGTTATCCTTAAAAGATACGAATATGCTGTCGCGGACTTTTTTGTAGATCTTATTAAGAGAAATAATACTCCAGTACATTATTTTCATGTAGTACTTACCATTAAAGCAGCGCATGCGCGAAAGTGTACCACCGGGTAGGACTTTATACACATTTATCTTATTTATGTTAACTTACATAAGAATGTACAAATAATAAACTATTTATAAACCTTCCCTGAGAAATACTTGACATAATGTTGAAAACCGCATTTAAATCCGTTGGGTGGTTTAGAAGAAGAAGAGTTAGAAAGTTCAGACAGACACGAAAAGCGACTTTGTTTTATAAGATGGATAGGATATAGTTACTTGTATATTATTTCTGTAAATAAATATTTAAAACAACTTAGCTTAGCGGTACAGAAGTAATGGAAAAAATAATTTTTTGCTTCACTATAACGAGCTGCATCTCAACGATTGTAATGAGTCCAAGAAGTTGTTTAGTTAAGAACACTGTTCAAACGTCAGATTTATTTTATTAAGTCGCATTTTTAAGTTTTTTTTCTGCAAGACGAGATTTTATTACATTGAAAATAAATTAAATAGCTTTACGCTATTTTACTTTGAGACCGAAGTGACGTAGGAGCCAGGTGTGACTAATAGCGGCGATTGTGGATTCGATTCCCACTCGTGGGAGTGATATATTAAATATTTTAATCCCTCGCTCTGGTTTCGTCAAATACCCGGTGAAAAACGTAGTGGAGAGTGTTTTAACACTAGGCTTCCTCTGTCTTCTCTGCTCCATAAGGAATATCATGAGTGTCAAAAAATAATAATTAATATTGTTAAGGATAAAATAATAAATAATGTTAAAGACGGCGAAGTCACGAGTATTAACTAGTATAACAAATATACATTTTGTCAAAGCAATGATAATATAGACGGAAATTACAGGTGGGGTCAAAGGTTCACCTAACGAGTGCGGTTGTAGAAGGAAGGGCTTTCCTTATTATTTCACGTGTCGTTAGTTACCTCAGTACTTATTTTATATATAGTTTTGATACAATCTTACTTAAAACTAGCTTTTATATGGGGTTTCGTTCCTGTAAAACAAATGGAAATAGCCAAATTCCTTTTACTGTTTTAATTTCTTTGTTACATTTTCCCTTAATATAACTTCTTTGCCTCTTTGTCACAGATTTTTTTTTTATTCATATGATTTCATTTTATTTTTGCTTCTCATATTAGGACTTAAATTGCAATTGCACATCCAAACGATGAAACTTATATAGGTAATATTATAAGTACACCTTACTCTTTAAATAGACTATTCAACAAAAAATATTTTAATATACAACTACTTCTTGAATTGACTTAAGAGGACGGTGGTGGGTTTGATTTTAGTTTGGGGGAAATTCTTCAAATTACCACTCTTCCTGTATATGAGATAACCACATTCAACCAAACGAACTCTTCATTCAAAATCATTATAATATTAATGTAGATCAGCGATCCATAATAAAATATCCATCCGTGATAGCCCGCCCATCCACCCCAAGAAACCGTGCATACCTCCACGCAGAAATCACCGCCCGCAACTTTATCAAATAAATATGAAATATGTTTATATTTGTATGGAACGTTAAAGACTTAGAGGAACGGTCCCGACGACTGAATGTTTTAGCGGATTTCACATTTCACCCGCAATTACTGGGGCCCGGCTTTTCTTATTAACACAGTCTGTTGAACTTCAGACTCGCTTCGGAAGGTAATGTTTTGGAATGATGCTATAAGAAATATTAGTGCAGCTGTGATTTGAAATTGTTTTTTTTTCAGTTTTTTCTGTTTATTAGTCCTCAGTTCTGTACAAGATGGTAAAATTAAAGAAATTAATGTAAAGAAAGCAAATTCACGATTTCTCGTATAGCACTGTAGGCAGAGGAATCCTAGTATTGAGATACTCCGTTCCCCATTTTACGCCAATTTCTGGTTTCATTGCATGTTGAGTGGCAGAATTCAACGACGGAGATTGCTTTGACATAAAAGAGAAAATATAAATTTATATAAATATTTCATTTCCTAGAGCGGGGACCGAATCTACAACCAGTCGCGTTTACAGTAACGCACTTGTGCTCCTGCGCGACTTGCCTCACTTGATATTTTAATTTTGTTAAATGTTCGGAGACTTTATTTGTATGTAGGTAAAAATAACACACTCCTCTAAAATACACAGAGAAAAATCTGATTTATACTAAGCCTTAAGGCGAAGCTATACAAAAAATGTATTCAGATACACACATATCAACTTATTTTCCATGTAATTCAAAAGAAAATCCACCCTTAAGCCGGTAGGCGAGGGGTATAAAAGTGCACCTTGTTATTTCGAATGTGACCACCCCGGACTGAACGGTCCGATGACTGCCTGGATATATTGTTTTTTTTTTATTATTTCTGACTGTTACAATATGGAAAGGAAAGAAACTGTTTATTAGATACTGTAGGTATATGTATTATTATTTTTTTTCTTCACTTCTGTTGAAGAAGGGGTTTGGACTCATTATCTAGAAGCCGCAGGTTGAAATATATATTTTAAAACATTAATGTTTCTAACCCTTTTTTATTTTTAATAGTTCTTCAGGTCCATTCTGTTTTCTGCATACATCAGGGTTAGTAGTTAGTTATATATTAGGTGCAGTCACTTTAGATAGTCCATTTCGCACTTTTTCCGAATTAAAGATATTGCCTGTTGAGTGCCGGAAATAAAATTAAAATATTTTCATCTCTCCGTTCCGTGAAGACAAAACGCGACGTTAAGTTCCACCACAAAATAAACTAATTGAGCTGAAAGTGGGAAAAATATGCGAGAGAGAAACTAAATAAGAAGCTCAAATAATTTTGCAAGTAAAACTAAGAAACTGATTCTTGTATACTATATACTTACTTATAGTTATAAATTGTCCATACGAAAATCTCATTCAAACACAAAACATTCGGCGTAGGTTTTAACCAAATAAGAAAAGTTAGATTTGGACTTTATTGCCTCGATATTGGGGACCGAATACAAACTTCATGTTTACAGGCCTAAGGATATTGGCAGCTATTCTTTCGGCCTTTTTGAGGGCTGCGCTAAAAATTAGGGGTTAGAGTCCAACCATTGCTTGAAATTAAGTGTGATATCGATATTATAATTAAAATCTTTTTGCTTTCATATTATTTGATGTCTGTTAGATTTTTATTCAAAAATTGCACATTTTTGTCATTATTTCTGTCTATTTTCAAAATACTTAAACATGAATCTAAAAATAATTTAAACATTTTTTTTATTTTTTAATTACGAATAATTACAATTAATAGAAAAGTAGTTGAATTAGTTGTGAGTTCAAAAATATACGAGTATAAACTATAATACTTTCGATAATGTAAAAAACTCTAGTTCACTTAAAATTGCCATTTTTATTTCGGTCATATCCAAATCATCTAGCATATTTTATTTTAATGCCATGAAAACCACTTCATGTCTTCATTTCTTCAATGTTTTGAAGGTTGTGGGAGTCTATCCATACCTATATTATAAATTCGAAAGTAACTCTGTCTGTCTGTCTTTTACGCAATCAGGGCCAAACCGATAATTCAATTGTGATAAAATACTCATATAGAGATACTTGAGGGTCTCGGGATGAACATAGGATACTTTTTTTTCTCATGTGTGTAATATTATCGATATATACCAATATATTAAAATACTTATTAATTTGACGTGCAATTTATTCCGACATGTTAATAACAACCGTCGCTATGCGAACGTTGCTAAGCAACGATTTACAAAGTTTGTTATTAGAAGACGTCACCCAAAATGAGCTTGCTTAACGCATCTCTCTATTGGAAACTGAAAATATTTAATAAATATATTTAATAAATATATTTAATAAATCCGCGTTCGGGTCCACTAGTCTATCTATAAATTGTGATTCTGAGATCCACTAGGACGTAATATCACGAGATGCATAAGGAACTAAGTTAACACTAGGCTATAATATCTCAACGAGACTAAGTCTCGCAAACAGCAGGGATGAAAAAAATACGTATCTAAATCGTGGAAGCCAAAATATATCACAGGCTTAACTTACGACGACTTATACTCTTATACTGAAATGAAACGTATTTTTCCATACATTTAAATTATGTCCACTTTAAATGTCAACTAACGGTAGTCGGTCAAGAGGCATACTCGTACTTGGAGAACTGCGTTACTTAGAGTAATTATCCGCATGTTTATAATTTACCAAGCCATTATGTCTTGTGGTAGTATGTTTATATAATGGAATGCCTGTCATAGGTTACTTAAATTTTATATAAAAGATATATGAATTTGTGTAGGTTCAATTTTGTACTGTATATGAGAAGCAATCTAGAAATATACAATTAAAATAATTTGGGTAATATGCAATCAAAAAAATTTATTAGTTCATAAAATAATCTAATCAAATTTAAAATTTATATCAAAGTTTAAATTTTTTTTAAGCACTTGTTAGCGAATCAAAGTAATCTTCTTTCAAAGACAATCACCAATATCAGTGTACTTGTTTGTTACAATAGTGTGAAATTTGAAAATGTAACTTTTTAATGTAATTTTATGGCAATTACCGATTGTATAATATTGTAGTATTTGTTATATTGGTTTATTAGGACGTAAGAATTAAAATATAAATTTCTAAAAATGGTTGGAAATAGAAAAGCAAATGAACTGTCATTGATTTTTTTTAAATTCAACACTTAATAATAGATGTATCTATATAAATGTGATAACTATAAGTTTTAACCAAATAAGAATGTGTATATATAGGTAAATAAAGAAATTAAATAAAAATGGCAACTTTTTATCTTTTACTTATTGTATATCGTTATACGTAAATGAGTAATATATAACACACATAGTCTACTCAGTGCAACACAAATCATGTTTAATAATCATAGTATATTATCAAGAAAACAAAGCGGGATACGTTAGGCTCATTGAATGGACAATGCGCACGCGCAGATTTACGAGGCTAGGCGGCGACATTATAACATAGACTTCTATACTTGACGCTTAAGTACTAGATAAGATTTTATAAATATAATAAATAATATGCTTTATATAATAAGTAATATTTTTATTATTTTAAAAATGTTTTTCTACATTTAGGAAAGTAAAATACTTTTTTAGAAAACTTTTTTGAAGAAATAATATGCCGAGATTTGATCCACGTCAACCATAGAATCGCTCTGACCACTAAGCCATACGTTCTTATTAAGCTACGTATAAATTAATTATTATTCACTGCGGGATTTCCTTTTAAATAAAAGAAATATTCCTAAAACATGAAAAAAAAATATTATCATGAAAAAAATATGTGAAGGTCTAATATACAAAATTAATAGGCATCATTTTTTTCAGTTTTAATTTTTTTCATACTTAGGAAAGAAAAATACCTTTATAAATATTTTTTAAATATATTTTTTTGTTTTCACGTAGTTCTAAAGCAAGTAACTTGAAAATATCATTTGCAAAGCTTAAGATAAAATACATGTTCCGCCCGCAGTGTTACTCGAGGGTGGGAGACTAACCAAATAAAATATTTTATAAAGTAGGTATTCATAATTTTCTTAAGTAGTTTGCTTGGCTACCTTTT
This sequence comes from Heliconius nattereri, assembly GCA_013403645.1. Taxonomy (NCBI): domain Eukaryota; kingdom Metazoa; phylum Arthropoda; class Insecta; order Lepidoptera; family Nymphalidae; genus Heliconius; species Heliconius nattereri. The sequence continues at coordinate 9,169,800 of JAAIXI010000232.1, forward strand.
TAGGAGAAGGATGGATAAATTCTTTACTTACCGGTTAGATTTGGTAAGTCGTTATTGCGACGTTGAGATCCGTTATGTCTCAAAAATGGGCTGAAAGTGCGGATCGGAGTGTCTTAACACTAAGTTCTCTGGCTACTCTGCTATATCCGGAATATACCGTGAAGTCATAAAAAATGTCAGTACTGAATAGTATTATTCATATACTAGTTATATACTATACTATATAAGACTCTTCATGTTTTTTATATCTTTACCGTGAAATCGTTATAATGACAAAGGAGAGTCCGTTGTCTGCCCACTTCCTTCGCCATTGAATTAAGTTCAGCTCCTTGCAGAAATTTATCAAATATGCTTTAAACTGTATCATTTCTCTTTAGAATAGTTTATTTATCTTTTCATGTAAATAATTTTAAACTAGTCGTGGCGATAAAATATAAAATATTTTTATTTAGTGATTCTTGTAAAGAGGTGAAGCGCAGCGTTTAGTTCTGCCACTGAATACGCAATGTCTTAACACTAGTCTCCCAGGTTCCCTCCGTTAACCCTGCTAGGTGCATCATCAGCACTTCCAATTTTTGTAGCCGACCAAGCCATACCAGAATGTCTCATTGTTACATTTAGTTGTTTTTCCTTAGTTATCCTTACTAGTCAATAAAACAGATTAGAAAATACTCGAAAGACCATTATCGTGGGAATCCCCGGGGAGCTGTAAACCGCGTGGAGGTTCTAATCCGGCGATCGCTGATATAAATCACGACAAGTGTTAGAGCGATAACGTCCCGCGAGTGTTACGTAGGGCTGTATTTAAGTGGAATTGCCTTTGTCTAGTCATAGTAAGTGATTTAGCTTCTTTTGTTTATAATAGAATAGTAACCGGTATTCTATTCTATATTAGTTGGTGGTCTTGGTTCTTTTTTTGACAACACACTACTGGTACAAAGAGTTTGAAGTGTCAGGTTTTCAAATGTTTTGAGCTATGTATAATAAATAATAGTGTAATAAACTTTTATTATGTTTTACATAATTAGCGTCTGTCTAATAACGAGATGGGGTTCGATTACCACTCGGTGGAATATATTATTTTTATTCCCTCGCAACGGTCTCTCAATACGTAATGTTGAGAAAACTGGACGGAAAGTGAGGACCGAATACTCGTTTTCCTCCTATTTAAAAGTAGGTTCCTTGCCTTCTCTGTTATACATAAAAAAAGGTAAATCTGCTTCTTTTGTTAGCTTGAATGAAACTTAATGTAAATAACGACGAAAACTATAAACTATAAGTAATTAAATTATGATTTAAGATTAATCTATCCCCAAAAAATAATTTTGATTAATTTGGATTTTAAATAATTTTGTGGGTATAAACACCATAAATCTGTAAAGAGGTAATATTTAAGGCAACTTAATATTTAAAATCTAAAATACAAGAACACATCTTAGTATTCAAGATACATAAACTCTGACAATTAACACGCAATGTCTCGTATTCAGGCGAAAGCGGAGAACAGAGTGTCCTAACACCAAATTCTGTTTGCTTAACCTGCTATTTGCGGCTCAAAGCGTGAAGCGTGAAAAATAAAGCACTAAAAAAATACTCTATTAAATAAAATAGATAATTCTCTCGAAACCGTGAACCCTAGCCCCAACAAATCTAAAGAAAACATTTCGGGAAAAGGTCCGAGTAATCCAACTGGCGCTAATGACGTATTAGTCGGGTCTTACGTTCGCACCAATCGTTTTATAGTCTACGTGATGAATGTCTTTTCCTCCGAGGGAAGACGATCGTGATGTATTTTGTTAATTTAATTGTTATTTTCTTTATCATTAGGCATCTTGCATCAGTTTTGGGTTCGTTCCCACTTGCGGGAATGAAATATTTAACTATTTCATTTCCACCGCCGAAGCCGATTTCTTAGAAATTTCATAGAAATCGGCTTTGGCTGAAATTGGGGAATGAAGTGTCTTAATGGGAATGAAGTTTCTTAACACTAGGTTCCCAGGTTTCCTTCTGTCTACTATTGTTTTTTTGATCTCCTGCATATAGAGTAAGCATCACGTTCTCTCTTTAAGGGTAGCCAGAGAGAACGGAGCACGGTCACCAACGTCTTTATACATCCCCGAGGAGTTCTTATAATATTTACATGATGTTTCTGCAGTATCTTGACTCTTGACTAAAGTTTCCTGAACCTTTAAGTACCACAAACCATGTGTTAAGTATATAGGTATAATTATAATAGTGAAAAGTCACCACTCATTTTAAGCCCACTGTTCTTCAGAAACTCACACCGAATCCAAAAAAATGTAAATTATTAAATATTTTCCAATTTTTGACATTGCTTTGAATGGTCAATCAATCAATTTTTCTATCGTATAATCAATTTTAGCAGGATAAGCAGACAAAACCTAGTGTTAAGATATTCCACTTATTATTTGTAACTTCAATGGGATATGAACCGCAAGATGCTATACCGTACTTAGAACTAAGCTTTAAGCTTAAGATATTATAAAAAATATTTTAATTTGTTATTTTCGAAGGCATTAGTAGAATAAATAGACGAAAGTAATTTATAACAAGAACAATTTACATTTAAGTAAACATTTCATCCATCAGTCCATTATAATTTTTCAAGAAATAGCAATTTAGGATTAAGCGGGAGATTTTTCTAAGAATGTTCTTATTTTATTATTTTATGTCTTGTAAGATTATATTTTTCAACAATTTTTAAAATATAATAATTTATAATATTAGTGGTTCATTGATATTCGCGTTGGTAGCGGATTCGATCCCCACTCGGAGGAATGATTAATTATTATATTTAAATAATTTGCCCGCAATGGTAGATAAAACGCAGCGTTGGGTATCATCATTTAAAATGCAATGTCTCAAAAATTGGGTGCGGAAAGGAGTGTCTTAACGTAGGTTCCCTCTCCCTACCACACTCTGCTTAGTACCTAAAAACTACTAAGTAATCAAATTTGGAATTAAATAGTTTTTTCTGTATTAATTCTATTATATATTTGAGGGCTCACTATATCTAATTTGGGGATATTTACACATTCTAATCAGTGTTGGGTCCCTTCTTAATTATATTAGTAGTCATTGCTATGCAGTTTGTTATTCATTGAGTTTCGCCACCTAACAGAGACAGTCAAATGACAGTCAAAGAATTTTGACACCAGGGTCCTTATTTATAAATCATTTTTAACTCTGAGATCGATCTTGAGATGCCATTTTCACTGATTTAATTACTAAAATTATTATTTGACTATTAAAACAATATTTCAAGATCGCTGTCAAGATCGATCACAATTGAGAGCAGCTTATAAATACGGTCCCTTGATTATCTTTACCTCATGTAAGAAAGAGATGTTATTTTTTTAGCTTCACGCTCTATTCCTCATATACAAAGCCAGAAAAAACCCTAAGTGATAAGACCCTTGCTCTCCACATTCATCCTAATTGCTGCGTGGTAAGTGTCATAACTCAACTTAGTGTCTTGTTACCAGAGCGAGGAAATGTAAAGAAGAAGTATTCTCCAAGTGGAAAGCGAATCCATATCCTTCGTGCTTACAGTCAGACAGAAAGAGAGATTCGTGAAGATTAAAAGAGTGATCCAAACTAGTTTCATTACGCAGCTTTGAACCTGCGATATTCAAGTTGGAAATTAAATATTCTAATCAGCTTTCGGTCCTTCTTAATCACATTAGAAGTCATCGCCATGCAGCTAGTTCAAACAAACAGTTCGTTAAAGTATAATACGTGATATGTAAAAGACAAATGTTATCTACGAATTCAATCAATATTTGTACCTAGTTCAGTGACTTACGAATTAAAGTTTATTATTTAACTAGGATTTTCCAAGATTATTTTTTAAAGTTGTATGACGAGTGGATAGTTGTTTTAGTTGTTAAAATAGTATTTGGACCTTATAATAATTTATTATGTTTAATAATCTTAACAACTAAAACAAAATGAAGATTGCACTGGGGTCACTCATTTCTCCTATAATTCATGCCTCCTAGTCTGGTATATAAAACGCGGCGTAAAGTTCCATCAATTAACGAAAAAATTAGGAGGAGAATGACGAACTTAGTATTTTAATTCAAAATTTCCTCTCTCTAAATTCCCTGCTATCAGGGAAAAGGAAACGCAAAGCTGATTTAGCATAAATTACTATAATAAAGTAAAAGTCATGGAAATTTTCTCCTGGCAAACTATATAAGCCTTTGACATAGACGCGGTTATCAAAACAAATATTATGAACTAATAAGGCGTTGATTTCCTATCATTCATTCCTTTGTATTTTAATATAATATTTATTTATATAATAATAATAATAAGTTATAGCAATTAAATAAATACAAACAAAATGAAGATATTACTGATATTTGTGAATAAACAAGCTTATTCGATTATTATGTATGAATTGCAGAATTTCAGTTAAATTTACATTGATAAAGATGTAGTCACAAAATCTTTCTTTCTTTGTAATTATTAAATTTTATCCAATGTTTGAATATCGCAAAGGAAAATGTTTAAATATGCTTAGAATTATTTAATTTATTTTAATTTACTTAAAGAAGGTAACAATCCTGAGTGCCGCCACACATTCACATTCACGGTTTCTCCCACGTAGCAGTGAAGGCTCTGCCTATCCAGTGTGATATTCATATATTATGTTATATTTACTTGGTTAGTGTATTCTAGGTTTGCCACTTCCAAAATTTAAAATATCAGTAAAAAAAGTTCTAACAAATAAAGCTTATTACACTGTTCAAGAATATTTAGAAGATAAACATGTATGGAATTAATGTCTATTGAATAAAATGCAGGATAGCTGCCAGCAAATGTAATAGAATGTACCATTGATTTTTAAAAGAGTAACTGTTGAGTTTCTTGCCGGCTCTTCTCAGCAAAACTGCCTTCCGAACCGGTGGTAGCTTTTTGTTCATATGTTCATTCGATGATTCAAAAGTGCTTATAATAACAAATACATTTTATTTTTTTGTAAACGAACCTTTACAATACTTCATTTAGTATAAAACGGAATATTAATGACTAAACTCAGTGCATTGATTTGTATCTAACTGATAATCAAAATGCAGTCTGCTATCAATTGTTGTTCGTGCAACTCAAGCGACTCGTCTAAAGGATTCCAAGACCTTTCACCACAATTACAGAATTCACTTGAAAAAATTATAAGAAGTGAAGGCTATATTCTATGTAACGTTGAAGTTAAAGGCTTAAACACAGGAGGAGGAAATTTTCTTGCTGAATTATATGAAATAAACATAAAAGGAGAAACAACTAAGTGTGAAAAGGAAACCAATATATTTGTCAAACAGAAAATTGTATTAGAAAATCTACAATTCCTTTCTATAAACGAAGCTTATTACAAAGAGGAATTTATGTATAGTAAATTATCGAAAGTTTTTACATTTTTACAAGATCAAGCCAACGTTCCTATGAGCGAGAGGTTCAGAATGCCGAAGTCGTATGATGAAACTGATGACACCGCTATTTTACTTGAGAATTTAGTTAAAAAAGGATTTAAAACGTATGACAGAATGAAAAGCATACCACTAAAATATGCAGAACTGAGTGTCATAGAAATGGCTAAATTCCACGGTCTTTCTTTTGTGATAGAACAAAAAATGCCTGAATATTTTGAGAAGAAAATAAAAACTTTAGAGCACGCCTTCAATTATGATGATGATTGGAAAGGATTGATGAAGAATTCCTGCACTTACATTGCTAATCTCTTCGAAGGTGAAATTAAACGTAAAGTTGAGGATAGCTTATCGGTTATTATAGAAAAGTATCCTAGACTCAATAGGGACCAAACGTCTGTGAAGTGTGCTCTATGTCATATGGATTATAGGATGAACAATGTTTTAGTGAGAGAGGAAGTGAGTATTTGGATAATTAGTTAATTATATTATGAAGTTGTGGATGCGATTTCGACTCGGAGAAATAAATCATTTTCACTTTGTTGTTTTTGTGCAATTAGCAGTGTGCATGTAGTGTTGAGTTCCATCAATCAACACGTAATGTCTTGAGGTTGGGCAGACAACAAAAAATGGAGTGTCTCAGAAGAGACTCTCTTTGCCTACCCTAATATAAAGGGAATATAGCGTGAAGTTGAAAGAAAAATAGTATCTAATTAGTTGGTTACAAGCACTTTTCTATAATATTCCATTTTCTTCTTTCGTTTTACTTAATTAATGTATGGACAGTACTATCTAAATATTATTGAACAGTTATGGTTGATGGTAACAAAGTTGGAACCAACTCAGGAAAAAGTATTTATTATAATTTCCCGACCTGACTTAAATTTGTCCACTCTGCTTAAGTTGTTTCTTATTTGCTGGAATGTTACATGAGTAATCAGTAACAAACTACTCCTGGTTTGTCACTAGATCATTTCATTTTATCGCACAGCAAGAATAAAACATTAACATAACATTTTATAAAATTTAAAATTTACTATATAGGTAAAACATGAAGGCTTCTTGGAGGAGGGGCATAGACAATTGCACAATTAAAAACAACGGTTGTGGGTTTCCCACTTGGAGCAATAAGTTTTTCAATATTTTCATTTTCTTGCTTTGGTACCGAGGCAGAGCGTGGCGTTCAGTTCTGCCACGCAACAAGCAATGCCTCAAAACTTTGGCGGAAAGTAGGAAACGGAGTGTCTAATAGTGTGTGGAGTGTCTGTAATGGGAACAGAGTTTCTTAACACTAGGTTCCCACGTTCCCTTTGGCTACCCTGCTATTTATTTGTAGCCACAGAGAATAAAGCATTGTCCTTGACCTCTTTATACATGTCCCCCGTGGGGTTCTCATACTATATACTCCTATACATTAAATATACATTGTCTCCAGTATCTGCCCTTAGTTTATCTTTATTTGATATAGCGTGTCCTAACACTAGGTTCCCATATTCCCTCTGCGTACCCTGCTGTATAAAAAAAAGATAAAATATAAAAATGTTATTTCTTTTAATATAGGATGGCAGACCTGCAGAAGTAGTAGTAGTCGACTATCAACTAATTGACTATGGATGTCCAATACGAGATTTCTTATACTTCATCTTCACGAGCACCGACCAAGAACTTAGAAGGCAACATCTGAATAACCTGAAAGATCTTTATTTTGAGACCTTTACACAATATCTTAAATATTTTGACATCGACGTGGAAAATATATTTCCTAGACAATATTTTGATAAAATATACTATGAATGGTTAGATTATGGCTTTATGATAGTCGTTTATTGCTCAGTGTTTTTGTTTGCACCTGAAAGTGGCTTGGACTTGAGAGTACTGAAATTATCAGAAATACCAACTGATTTTAATGAAGACGTCAACAAAAGACTGCGTGGGGTTGTCGAAGATTTTGTTCAATGGGGATATTTGTAAAATATAAATATAATAATAACAACTTTTTATTATATGTATATATTATTTTATTTATTTCTTGTTAAATTTATAACCAAAAATTAAAGATCTCAATGCATTTTCCTATTCAGATTAGAACACACGACAACACACGACAGTCAAAAATATCTGTTTTAAAGTATTAATAATTGTGGTTTCAATCAGGGAGTTTACTTCATTGTTTCTTTTTTATTTCGTGAGCTTTGAACTTTTAAAAAAGAAGCCACGAGTTCTGAAAACACCATGTCTCTCTCAAGGTTATCTCAAAATTGAGAGATGTTTATAAATACGGACTTTAAATTATTAGTTCAACAACTAAATACTTTAAATTGATATTACTTTTTTATGTATGAACCGATTGTAATAAAATATATAAAAGCATGCCAGAATGCAATACTAAAAACCGCATTTAAATCGGTTAAGCCGATCCTGAGATAAGCGATAACAAACGCACAAACAAACAGACAAATATTTATAAAAATCATTGTTTTGTGTTCTACTACATTAACTAAGGTCCTCAAAATATTTTTTCCTTAAATATCTTCTTTCCTTCGGTGTCTGTAACATCGATCCGTTACGATTTTGTTATAAGTATAGATAGGGATAGAGATAGAGATAAAGTAAAAGTCATGGAAATTTTCTCCTCGTGAACTGTAAGCATCGACGCAGTTATCAAAACAAATATTATGAACCAACAAACAAAGTAAAATACTTATATCTGGTATTTTACTTTTATATTTAGTTATGTAAATTATATAATACTCGTATATTATAATTAAACAAACAGGCAAATAAAATAAAGATATTACTGATATTTGTGAATAAACAATCCTATTCAACTATTATGTATGAATTGCAGAATTTGAGTTAAATTTACATTGCTAAAGATTAAGTCATACGATATTTTCTTCTTTGTAATTAGGAATTTATTTTTGACCAAAATTTAGTATTTAGATAATGCTATATAAGACTTAAATTTCCACGGTGAAAACAAATATAAATATTTTATATTTTTTCCTGCAGTTGTAGTTAATATAATAATCATGATACAGAAAGAGTTTAGTGTTAAGACACTCTATTGTCCGTATTTCCCCTTGAATTCGATTCAATAAGTTGAGTGTCAGAATTAAGCGTTGCTTTTTATCTTGGCAGTTGGCGTGGAAATGGAAATAAATCGTGTTTATAGTCAGATTGACATTATCTTTTTTCTTTTTTTTGCGCGTAACAGTGTAGGTAGAGGGACCCAAATAATCTACTGCTAAGACACTTCGTTCCTATTAAGACACTTAGGTTTCCTAATCCCCATTTGTCACCGAATTTTGGATGCATTGTTTGTCTCATTGCGCCAGTGGCCATTATTTTCATTTTGTACTCGCAACACTGAGTTTTCAAAACAAACCTTTTAATAACTATACTTAAAGGAAATTATTTCTTAAAATAGTTTTGTTATACTTATTTCTTATTGAAACAATAGAAATTATTGTTTCTTATGTAAACATAGTTATCGAAGAAAAGGAAAAGAACGTATTGCAAATTAAATACCAGTATTTTAAACATTTGGTTACAATTCTTATTGTTTACATTATTGCGCAGTAATAGTTATTACTTGATTTCCTGGCACAGTGCTTGATTTTAGCCGCCTGAAAAGCAGTTTGTGTTCTTTATTTCCTCTTTTTAGTATTCTATATCTCGATAAAAAAAATGAGAGAAACAAGTGTGCAACTGTAAACGCGACAAGTTGTAGATTCGATACCCACTCGAGGAAATGAAACTGGGCGTGTGTGTGGGACGAAAGAGCACTAATGGGAATGGAGTGTTAACATTAGGTTCCCATGTTCTCTCTGCCTATCCTGCTATGTGCGGGATACTGCGTGAAGTAAATAAAAACCAAAAAAGAACTAAATTTGACATGTAACAATAATGTAATTGTAAAACTTGACAATTATACGCAGCTTAAATGACAGAATAAGAAATATTATTATTGTTAGAAATCGGAAGCGGTTAACGTTTTTAAAATAAACACGATAAAAATACATACCGTCTATAAGTTCTTAACGTACTCGGACAGAGATTCCACGTAATTACAATAAGTGACATGTATCACTCAATAACAACACTACACACTAGATACCTTCCAATCAGGGCTTCCGCCTACAAGCAACTGTACCTGTTTGACACAATTCCACTGCTTTTACTGTCTTTTTCACCTAAATCTACCCATTTTACACTTATACGCTAACAATATGATATCATCGAGCTGGTCTGATGATGAAACCAAGACTGGAATAGTGCTACTCTTCAGAGGTTACTAGTAGACCCCTAGAACATTATACTTACGAGTACATAAAGCGTGGTTATATATTTTATTTTAAACGTATATGAGGGACGTTCAACAGTGGACGGCGATAGGCTGATGAAAAAAACCAACCAAGTTTTCAATATATGTACTGGTTAGCAAAGCGACTTATGTATGGGTATTGTAAATGATTGAGTAGTATTTATGTCATTTCTATACAATACATTATTAATGTGCGTACAGCTTGTGTTTCAATAGAGAAACTTATTACAGGCTATTGTGTTTCTACTTTATAAGGAACTTCGGGTTTGACTTAGGCTCGTTTCAGTCTTGCGACACATTTGTTTTCTTACCTGTTTTTTTTCAGCTTCCAGCTTTATTTTTTATCTAAGTATCAAGATAATCTGTTCGCCTCGTTTCGCCTAGATTTAAAATTTTAGCTTCATACTGGGAACCTAGTGTTAAGATACTCCATTTCCATTAAAACACTTTCGTGCGACGTAAAGTGACGTCAAATTCTAGAGACATTACGTGTTGAGTGGCGGAGCTTAACGCTGCGATTTGCCTCGTTACCAGAATGAGGAAATCAGAATATTAAATATATTTCCCCGAGTGGGACTCGAACCAACAGCACAAAAACCTTGTCTTGTGCCATATATATATTAATAGGCCACGACGCTATTAATGATTTGCTCAAATTAATAAAGCGCAGTCTTAAATTATTTATTTCAATACTAAAAGTTAATGTTTCATCACGCTAGTCTAACTTAGTGACTGAAGGTTAGTGAGCTCCCTTATTTAATCGTTGATCAAGCGACTCTAGTAGTTTGCGGGAAGATTTGGATCCTGGAATGTGGCTCAGCTTGTTACGTACTTCTGAGCTTTCAGTAAGCTCTGCTATTATAAATATTGCGGATAAATATTTTATAAAAAATCTTTATATAAGGGTTTTAATGTCTCAACCAGAATTTAACATGTTTGAATAGCAAAGTATGCAATTGGGTCGACCATCTAATTCGCAATGGGTGAAAACTGAAAAGAGAGTGGAGAGTTTCAACATTAGATTTTCCCTGCATTCAATACCTTATACAGGAGATGAGCAAATATAAAAAGAAATAAAACAGTTTCTTTCAAACTGCAACCCCCTAGTTTTGTGTCAATAATTCAAAAACACCCATCAAATATATTAAGTGGATATATAGGGGAAGCTCCTTTGGGAAATCATAGAGCTGGCCGACAGTGTTTTATTATCTTGCAAGGGCTCGTTTGTACGTGTTAAATGGTTACAGGTATCGAATATTATGAAAATAAAAACTTTATACAAACTTATATATTTGCTATTCAAAAACATGCACTTCTTTGTTGTTTAGCTATTTAGATAGGGCAGAAAATATTTCAAGACTACACCTGTTGAACTAAAGTAGTCCAGCTAAACTATAATAAATAAGGTAAAGCAGTCTTATAACAATTGTTAGCTTTATGGACATTTTTTATACTTTAACAAATAAAAAAAATATAAAAATTACTAAAATATATTCTGAAAATAAATAAGACGTTTGTTTAAATAATACAAATATTTCCGTATATTAATGTACTTTTATTTTAAATAAATATAACCAATAACATTTATTACATCACAGGAGCAGGGTACCATAAAACACAAGTCGCAAATACATAATGAACGATTTTTAAAATCATAGACAATTTAATTTTCCTCAAGATTTGTCTCTGGTTTCAACAAACGTTCAATCTCACATGCCTTATCAATTGACAATCCTTATTAAAAGTATAGCTTAAAAACTGCCTAAAAGTAGAAACAATGGACTGAAGAATTGTAGGCTTCGATTGTGCGTTATAAAAAAAAATAAAGCTTAATTTTTATACGAAAATTAATAGATGTAAGAGAAAAGAAAAACAATACTAATATGTCGTCGCTTAGCATAAAAACTTAATAACAGATGACGTATGTTTTAAAAAATGATCTGTCAAAATGACAAATGACAGTTGACAGTTTTATTTTACTTAAACTGCATGTGATTCTTTCAAATTTATTTCTATTGAACTTTGATTTATGTTCGTTAAAAGTATTTGAAAACGCAGTGACGATTTCATGCAACTTTACATACAAACGGATCTATATCTATACACTTATTTAACTATATTATATATCTTTTGCTCGCGTTACCATAAAAACAAAATTTTGGGATTCATACATACATACATACATTAAATTGTTACCTGACGCGTAAAACTATTGAGATTACTAAAGATATGCATAACTAGAATAGGTTAATATCATTCTACAAACTAAGTACACTTTTTACAATCTGCAATACAATCAAGCGATATCTAAGTCGTTTTAAATACGTTATCTAAACGATTATTTTTATTATAATATATTATTGGAAAATGTACTTTTGGTGCCATTGAAGAATAGTTTACCAGCTTCACGCTATGTACCGTGTAGCAGGGTAGGCAGAGGAAACCTGGTGTCAAGACATTCTATTCTTTGCTTTTAGGCAGAACTCAACGTCCGGAAATGTGACTTTATCAAAAACTTATGAATTGTTACTAATAATAAACAATTTGGAAAACTATTTGCAATAGATCTCTTTTAAAGGTATCAGAATTGAAAAACCCATGACCCATCTCAGCCAAGTCCTTAAACACCTCAGCCTTATAAGTTTCGCAACTTTCTACCCACATTCAACAAAGAAACAATATCGTGTTCGAGTGTACTCATATAATCATGCTCAATTGATCCGTCATTACGTCCGTACGGTCAGGTACAGTTAGTTACAATAGAACAAATCATCCCACGATTCACAATCAGCCATTGTTGGTATCGCCGCAGGTCGAATACTATAATACATTTGGTGTAATAGACGGTATTATGCCGTGGGCTTAAAACAAATACGATATGTTCGTATATACGATACTGGCGGACGCGCGCAGCTTCGCTTGCTTATTTGCATCCTTAGGGGTGAATTCTAATAAACCACAAACACGTGTTCAATGAAATATGTTTAAGAGTCTCAATTTCAAATTTTATAAAAATCAGTGGCGATTTAAAGATTTTTCCATACAAACTTCGACCCCTTATTGGCATTCTTAGGGGGTAAATTCTAGAAAACGGTGAAACACGTGTTCAATTAAATGTTTTAAAGAGTCTGAATTTACAATTTTATAACAATCGGTGCAAATTTACATTTTTTTACATACAAACTATCAACCCCCATTTCACCCCTTTAAGGTTGAAATTTTTCAAAATTCCTTCTTAGTGGATGCCCAGATTACGAAAGTAAACATGTGTCCAAATTTCATGTTTGTACGCACAGCGGTTACGGCTGTGCTTGCGTCTTACCTCAGTCAGTGAGGACAAGTTCTTTTATATATACACTTTTCATGTTGGTTAATTTTGAGCTCGGAAAATGTATTTCATGAAAAATATTTTCAATTTCAGAGAAATGGCAGTAGTTGGTAGTTCAGTCGAATTGTAATTAATTTAAACACTAGATGGCACGAAAAGTACATTTTAAAATAAAAAAGCCTTAATTTTTTAATTTTATTTTAGTAAAGCTAATAATACTGTACATACCTTTACTGAGGCGATGACAAAAATGTTACGTAAAAAAACTACCTCTAGTCGAGTCAAGAGCTCGGTCGAAAACTTCCAAACAATCACTTTGGCAAGAATTGTCGTTAAAATGAATGCGAATAATGACAGACAAAACTGTTATAAATTATTAGATTTTAAGTCTTACCTATAAGTTTTCTTAATAAATGAGGTACGAACATTATGACTATACTTTCTTTAGATGAATCATCTCAAAAATTACCTAAATCTATATTGTACAATAAATATATCATACGTCAAAAGGGAGATTTGACATATGATACAAAGTGTTGCCAGTACTTAAAAACAATTTCAACATACGCATTTTCATTATAAAATAACAATTATACAAAAATGCATAAAATGGAACGAACTTTAGTTAGTCCTAGCATCTAGATAATTAAATAAATAATCTTATAAACCAAGTAGGTGGTACTGGTGGCAATGAAATTTTAATTAAAGTTTGAATATTTTTTTAAATTTCATTGTCAACAGTACGCTATAATAACGAAATCCTAGGAAGGAAGAAATTAAGTCACAATAATATTATATGCCTGTTAGAAATCATCAACCAGTTAATCAATCGTTAGTTATAATAAACATTTATTATCCAACACTTAAAGAAGTGTCACTTGTTGAAATTCAAATTAGTAACGGTATAATATATTCTTAAACGCGACTAGGTCAAATCTATTTAAATTATTAATGGCAGTATTCTTTCAATATGCACGGAGTAAAGACGGAATACCTTACAAAATTTGAATAGGCCTTCACGGTTAGGTCTTTATTAGGCTGAATATCATGTGGTCTTTGCTATTAATGACTATTAATGACAGTTGATGGCGCGTCGTTGGAGGCGGCGTATGCGTCTATGCCAGTCATCTCGCCACTCGAGCAGCAATGTTCTGTCTCCAACCGTAAGTCCCGGCAAACCAGATGTTGCACCTTCTTTTTCCACACCTAGGATTAGATAAGACCTGCAGAGGCAGAAAATGATTGATAAATTAATATTTCTAATATTAATGAAGAATACTTCTTAATTTGAGATTATAATTAATAGGTATGGATATATTTAGTCGTCGCAAAGTTCAAATAAGATTAATGTGTTTATTTGTGTTTGACGCATCTCTATGTCATCGAGCTCTTTCATTGCATAACTATACAATGTCTGACTGAAAAATTCGTCGTTGAATTCCGCAGGTGAGCACGGAATGCCTCGAAAATTGGACGGAAGCTGAAGCGTTACACTCCATCCTACAGCAGGAGCTGTATACCCTGCTATATTCTACAGAGTATATTCGACAACGTGAAACTAAAAAAAATATAAGCAATAACTTATCCCCATTAAAAAACATCCTTTACGATATGTGGAAAATGTGTAGACATAAATAACTTTACAATTTATTATAACATCAATTAGAAAGAGCCATTTTAATGGTATTTAAAGTTGCTATAGCGACACGTTTAAAACTTAAAGTGCAAGCCTAGCATTCTTGCAAGTAGAAAATCCTGTTTCTAAGATTTTCACATCTTTTTCTCATTCTACGCAGCATGTGTTGAATAGAAATTATGATTCGAGGCTTTTAGCTTCTTAAGTTGTTAGGTTAAGACTAGACTACTTAAAGGCCTTGATTTGTGGTCTTAGTTTTTAAGTAGTTCCTTCTAAATAGATGGAAATCGAAAACAAATTTAATCAATTTTGTAGCTAATTTTTTGGCCGTCATGTCGTAGCAGCACAACATTTGTAAACGCGACGGTTATGGGTTCAATACCACCTAGGGGAAAGAATTATTTTTTTTCATTTCCTCGCTCTGTTAACAGATATTTGCGTGATGAGTAAATTTTCAACTACGATAAAAATATCCACAAAATTTTTATCAAAATCTTATTTCTAAATTCAATGTCAATTTAATTTCAATTCAATTTATTAACTTTAATCTTGAAATCGTCCTCCTGTTTATAACATGCTTACGAGATTTTTCTTTATTATTATTTTTTTGTTTCACTATACGAGTATATCGTTGAACGTGCTAATCTTTGTAACTACTGCTATAAATTGTAAAAATATTTATTGATGGCTAGCTATTCTATTTCGATAAATAGGCTGGCTATATATAGGCTTCATATTACATGTCGTTGTCATTGATCGTTTCTCTATAACACACTGTACCTCTGGTTACAAAAGTGAAGCTGGAAGTAATATTTTTCTTTTAGCTTCAAGCTGTTCCCCACATAAAGCAGGGTAGGCAGAGGGAACCTAGTGTTAAAATATAATGATCTAAATTTTCTGCTCAATCGCACAACGTAGTGTGTATTGAGTGGCGGAACTCAACGCGTTTTGTCTTGGTAACAGAGGGAGAAAATGAAAATAATTTCCCAATCCTTCACATACAAATAAATAATTGAAGTCAAATCAAAATAACGGTTTCACGTTGTATCCAGCACACAGCAGTGTATCTAGAGGGAACATAGTGTTAAGTCACTCTCTATTTTTCACCGAATGTTTCGGGCCATTGCGTGTTGAATGGCAGAACTCATCGCCGTACATTTGCCTTGATGCCATAACCATAATCATCGCGTTAGAGTCACTCGTGCTCTTGCGCCAGGACCGTTTACGCCCGTATTCGTATATATAAATACTTACTTATTAATCTTAATCTTGGGACATTTGCATGCGAGGTCCGCGGCGCGCACGTACAGAGCCACCGCGCCGCGCCTGAGCCGGCTGCGCGGAGCCCTCTTGTACACCGCCTGCACGCTCAGCGCGAGACGCACCCAGCCGTCCGCGCCGCCCGCCTCGCGGCCTACCACTCGCCCCATTATGACTGCGGAATTGGTAGAAATTAGTATTTAGGAGGTAAAAATTATGGTGAATATTAATATATATATATATGTTTTGTAATTTTAATAGGTTAGGACTAAATATGGGAAAGATGGAATGTGAAGGAAAATCAATGGAAAGAAGGAAGAGGAGAAAGATTTTAAGTTGACGTAAGTTCGGCGTGTGAAATACGATGGCAGTTCTAGGTTAAGAAAATATTAAGAAAATGTACAATCAGATATATGAGATTTCTCTGATATAAAAAAATATATCTTGTTTTAGTAAGTTACCCCCCCAAGTGAAGGCCTCTTCCAGAGATTTCTACCTCTTTCGGTCTTGGTCTATATGTAACCATTCTGGCTGAGATATATGAGATGAAAATTGCGAATGGAAGAAGTATATTGAAGTGTGTGTTTTCATTACATAAAGTAAAAAAAAAAGAAATCACATATAATAAAGAGAGATTTAGGGAAATTCATAAAGAGAGTAAAAAAGATAACTCACCGTAATCTCGGCTGCAGAACTTGTTGAGATTGAGCGTTCGTGCGCCGGCGCGGCACCGTCCGCACTGTTCCGCTGTTATATACATTATAATTAAGATTATAAAAGAGCAACTNAAGGAAGAAGGGAAAGAGTTTAAGTTGACGTACGTTCGGCGTGTGAAATACGATCCCAAGTGAAGGTTTCTTCCAGAGATTTCTACCTCTTTCGGTCTTGGGCTATATGTAACCATTCTGGCTGAGATATATGAGATGGAAATTGCGAATGAAAGAAGTATATTGAAGTGTGTGTTTTCATTACATAAAGTTAAAAAAAAAGAAATCACATATAATAAAGAAAGATTTAGGGAAATTCATAAAGAGAGTAAAAAAGATAACTCACCGTAATCTCGGCTGCAGAACTTGTTGAGATTGAGCGTTCGTGCGCCGGCGCGGCACCGTCCGCACTGTTCCGCTGTTATATACATTATAATTAAGATTATAAAAGAGCAACTTAAAATTAATAGTTTCATGTATAAATGAAGCTTGTATAATCTATTGCCAAATGTAAATGTTAACCCTTTTGTTTCTTGTGGGACAATTTAGCCCATAAATTCTACAACTCTTAGTGCTGGTATACCAAGGATTCAACAAAAGATACATAATTATGTCTGGTCTTGGATATTGTTTAAGCAAATAAATCTTCTTATAGTTTACTTTTACTTAGTCTCAATAAAAACTTTATATTTTTTAGGACTGATTTAATATTTTTAAGATATGTGTACTAAATATGTTAAGGAACTCCGGCCATATCATTGTTAGTTAATTATTATTTTAATTATTTGTGCTGTTTGATGTTTGTGAATTTATTGTTGTTATGTATATGTTTTGTATTATTATTATACTAAATTAGTTACAATAGTTAACCTACTATATAAACAATAAAAATTAAGCATTAAAAATACTAAGAATTAGATCTACTTATTACAGGAGAGTACTAAAGGGTTAACATCTAACTTGAGTATTGAAATTTGTACGTGAATACTTCGTATAAATATAAATACACTTATATGTTTTTTCTTATATAAAATGACAATTTAAAATCTTTGTTACTGACGCGAAAAGTTGTGGATTACAGAATAAGCTGATAATTCGATATCCGTAAACGGTATATCTTGAGAATTCTTTACAAAATTGAATTTGAACGTATTATATTATATATTTTCAGCTTTTGTTGCATAGCAGGGTGTGTATGTTTAGTACTTAACGCTGCGTTTTGTCTTCATAGATCGGGGATGTTATAAAATTCATTCGCTATGGTGGGTTTTTTAAAGTTAGTTACCGTACAATAGCTCAATTTTCAAATTGGTATCTTTAAAACGAAGTATTCACATTCATTTCAAACATAAGCAATGATAGCCTGTTTTATTATATCATTATAGAGCAATCCAACTAATTCAACATCAAGAACCAATTACATTATACGTAAATAGAGGAAATACCCACATTCACTATTAAACTACAACATCGATTAAATACTACAGAATTTGTTACCTTTCTCTCACTTTGAAAATAGATTGACTTGACTAACACAAAATAAAAGGGGGTTATGAGTTTGGCGATGAATAATAAAGCAAGCCTGGAAACAAACTTAGTTTTACAGTTAGAACCATCGACTTAAATTATTATAAAATGCAAATCATTATAAATGGAGTGAATGTACCCTTTGCAATAACAAAGAATAGAATTGTATAATTTAAATAAATACCAAGTAAAACGTCACGTCGAATTTACGAGTTACGTCATTGGTGTCAAATTGACTTCTTTTCTATATTTTACTTTGCTTATTATTTTATCTAAATATATGAATTAATGTATTTTACATTAAAATGGAAAACTAACTTGTAAAATTGTAAAAAAAATAGTTTAATAATTTTTTTATCGCTTTTTTCTGAATACTAATTATAATGGTTTTGTTACATTCACTCCAGGTAAGATACTTTGTCACGGTATAAATATTTATCATATATGTATTTACTAGATTTTTAGGCAACATCTGTAAAAATTTCATATAATTGGTTACAGACGTACGGACAGACAGGCGGATGGACAACGGAGTCTTGGTAATAGGGTCTCCTTTGGGTACGCAACCATAAACTGAAGTGTCTTATTGAGAAAAGAGTGTTTTAAAACTAGGTTCCCAGGTTTCCTCTGCTTACCCTGGTGTGTGCGGTATACAACGGGATAAGTTAAAGAAATGTTTTCGAATCTTCTAGAAGTATTACAAAATTTCAGCTTAGCTTTCACTACAGAGTCATTGATAACCGATCGTTTAATTGATGTACGAGTATAGAACTAACGATGTAACGGACGTATCAATCAATATTGGGCAACAAATGTTTGGATATCGAAAGCTTAACTATAGAAAAAATGTAAGTGCACGATAGTCGCTATCGACTACTTAAGCTCAGGAGTCTCGCTAGCGTACGCCTAAACATTTGTAAGGTCTTCTTGAATAAATTATAAAATTAAAACTGAGAACTTTTGCAGATATTTCGTGGAATTGTTGTTGGAGCAAGTATTATGTAATTGTAGCTCTAAGTAATTTAAAAATTTAAGATATTTTCATGCATCTTTTTTATTTTTGAGGTTTAAAACACTGAATTACATATTTCCATTTTTTTTCTTTTTAGGCTCAGGTAAGGGTAGGTGTTGAGCGCTTTATCTTATTACCAAAACAAAGAAATGAAAAAAAAGAATCCCCAAAGGTGAAAATTATTTCCGCTTCCACTTCCACTTTTTCGATGTGGTAAATTATCTACGGCGTTGTATTCTGCTTTGAGAAGCAGAATCCACAGCATAACAAGACACAACCCACAGCATCTAGAATTCGGGATGGGAAGATGGGAGAGAACTCATACCTTCACGTCTCTCTATACGGTAGATAAAACTATACTTGCTCGATATTGAACTACAGCGATGTAACTATTGCATCAAAAGTAACGTAAGTCGCGTCAGTAACTGGTTTTGTCAGTAATATATCATGATTTTGAGTGAAATCCATCATTAGGCGTTTGATTGATTCAATCAATTTGACAGTAACTTGCCTATCGCATTAAATACTTTCGAGGTGTCATTTTTTTATTATAATAATTGTATATTTGACATGATGTATAATAGAAACTTTTGATTCATTATTCCTTTGACTCATTGTTTAGACATTGTGTGTTGGGGAAGAGAATTAAAAATTGCAGTTTATTAAAATCAGCTTCACGCTGTATCCCGGTACACAACAAGGTAGGCAGAGGAGGAGCACACTCCGTTTCCCACTTTCAGCCGATATCTGAAGGCATTGCGTGTTGAGTGGCAGAACTCAACGCCACGCTTTGCCTCGACACCAGAACGATGAAATGGAGATATAAACGTAAATATATAAATCACTTCCTCGAGTGGGGATCGAACACACCACCGCCGCGTTACAATCACACACAAATATCAAATATTCCTAAATATTGCAGTTTATTATTAAAACAAAAAATAAACTTCTCTTAATATGCATAAAACTGTAGTAGAGCGAATTCACAACGATCACGTTATTTTATTATGCAACGATATTATAAAATACTAGCGGACCCGGACGCGGCTATGCCTGCTTGAAATATAAGAATATTTATTAAATATATTTATGAAATTATTTTCAGTTTTCAACAGAATTAGTAAGAAAATATAAGCTTAAATAATCAAAAAGAAGAATAAGTAGAGACATATTATTAGGAAAAATATATGAGTTATTGAAATGAACCAAAAAAAGAAGCAAAAGTAACTAAAGGATATTCTTAATATTAGAAAAATTATCTTAAGTTTTTCGTGCGCGCGTACTTAGATATCGACTCTATGAAATAACTAAACATTTTTCTATATTAAATAGGATAATATTTGCGAGCAATATCAAATTAAATTCCAGGACCAAACTTTACACTACACCAAGAAAAGAAGAAGAGAAGCAAAGTGTAGTTTAAATTAATTATAAACAGCAAATAATTACATAAAATTAACAATAGTTCGAAAATGTATGAAAATTTATAAAACCGTCAACGTCATCTGCCCGTTTGCGTCGGTCATACTCATACTATGCCGCCCGTAGGCTAGGCCACTTCGAATCAGTGACATCTCCTCAATTATTTATTAGAATGTTATACAGTAAACTATTATTTCAATCTAGATAAAATGTTAAGAGTGACTATTATAATATTTATTTTCATAAGGATGAATATCAAAATGTCGCGGTAACGGTTGCGTAGCAACGACGGTTGTTATTGACATGGCAAAATAAATTGCAAATCAAATTCACAATAAGTATTTTAATATATTAGTATATATGTGTAATGTAAAGTAATATAGCCTGTAGCACTTCTGAATAATGCAGCTTTCATACAAAACAAAAAACATAGTAAATCGGACCAGTAGATCCAGAGATCTTAGCGTTCAAACAAACAAACTCTTCCGCTTTATTATATTAGTATAGATTTCATAAGATTTTTTTTTAAATACCTGTTGGTAAATTAATTCTACAAAAGATTTAAAGAGCTTTGTAGCTCTTTTAATAAGTATGCTATAATTAATTATTATCAAACGTTCCTTTGTTATTTAATACAAGGTTGAAAATTATATTTTTATCATAATATTCAACAAAGTTTCTATTTCAAAAGCGTAGCATAGCGTATTTTAAATAATGAAAAAATGTGTTGAGAAATATTAAAATAAGGTCTAAAAATGTGTTACGGAAAATATTTTAAAATATTTCTTATAGTAAATATTAATTGAAATTTAATAAAACATACTAATTATTTAAAAAACCTACGTTAAAAGTGAAATTAAATATTAAACTGTTTACTAAATGAATATATGTACAAACGAATTATACTATATATTTAAAAAAATGTACGTCAAAAAGATAATTATGTTTAAAAATATAATTATACTTAGACATAATATGGCTTATCTGGGTACAACAATGACGTAATTGCACTATCTTGAAATATTGCTTGACATTGACAGATCTCTTGTTTTTTTTTTAAAAAAACACGAAAGCACAATTACGTCATTGTTACACCAAATAAACGAATTATGAAACGTCTAAGCATAACAACAAATAATTTAAATTAGACAAATTAAGAAATATATATATAAAAAAAAATTTTATTTTGTAATAAATTTATACCATGACAAGTATCGACATGCGGTGTTATGGGGCGAGAGTGCATGGAGGTCCACTTACTACTTACCGCGGCCCGGCTCCGCGTCCACCGCCTCCATCGCTTGCACTGCTGTCACCACGCGAGGTATACCTGAATACGGAAAAAAATATTATAAAGAAAATGGTGAATTATAAAAAAAAAAAATTCAATGTTTTAAGCTGTAGTACGCCGCAGACTGTAAACGTCTTTATTGTGTTAGTTCGATTCCCATTCGAAGGAATTATTACCTGTTACTCTTTAAGTTGCTCTCATTTCCTCTGTATGTTAGAGAAAGTGCTGCGTTAAGTTCCGCCACTCAACATGAAAATATATTTCTACTCACGTATACAAGGTGCAATATGACTCCTTGACTGTTGATATCCTTTAGCGCATCGGTTACAGGTAGTGCCCGTCACTCCGTCCTTGCAGGGACACTGGCCGCTTGTTTGGTTACACGTTTTGCCGCTAGCTCCCACTGGGTGACAGTCGCATGCTGGTAGACACAAAATGGTTGTTATATATTTTTTTATTATAAAATTTTACAAATTACTTAAATTTCATTCTGTCTAGTGTGTGTGTCAGAATAAAGAAGGAGCTTTATTTAAATATATAGAACATAATTAGAACAAGCAGTAAATGTGAAAGGACCTCCAGTAAATCATTAAAGGCAAGGATTCCAGCTTTTTAATTAACAAGAATGGTAAGCCTTTGAACCGTAATCAAGCTTTCATAAGCGCGATACGTTTTCTACGTGTTTCGTACTACCACTACGTTATGAGGGAAGGAGGCCATTTGGGGCTTTGCTTCATTACTATGCTTGAATCCAGTATTTGGAGTCTTTTTGGTTCTTTTTTGTATCCTAATTTTGTGTGCTTTTTTAAATATGTAGCCTTATTTAGGTTGGGTTTAGGATTTATGGCTTTTTGCCACTTGGTTTGTTTGTAATATATGTTGTTAGAAGTTTTCCAGATTTCTTTTTTGTCCCATCCCATATGTATAGGATATGGGACAGTGGCACAACGTCTGACTGTAAACGGGATGGTTGTCGATTCGATTCCTACTCAGAGAACCTTTTTTTTTTGAACCTTTGAACCCAGCTTTGGTAGACAAAGCGCGGCGTTGAGTTTTGACAACCAAAACTCCGTATGTCAAAAATAGGATAAAAATAGACTCTCCAGTTCCTTCTTGTCTTAAAATTAGGTTCCCTCTGCACATATACATACTTAAAAAAACTAATAAGTTAGTTGGTTATATATACGTATTTCTACGTATAACAGTAACAAGCGATACGTCGTAACTTGCCAACTTTCTGACGCAGTAAAATGGGATGCCGCGCCGCAATTCGACCGAACGGAATAGTTGTACCATAAAAAGTGCCCCGGAAATCGGTCGAGTCCGCGAGCCCTTACGAGCCCCAAAGGAATGCTGGGTTTTATAGCGCAGGGGACTCGGTGTAAACTTTTACGACTCCGACGACAAGTACGGCTGGGTTACAACCATTGTTTTGTGACATTGTTAGAGATTTTGGCGTAGGATTTTGAAGGATTTTTGGATTTTTTTGTTGATTATTTACTTTTTTATTGTTATTTCTGTATGGATACTATTTGTGGTATAAGAGAAATATTGAATCTGACGTCTAAACACTAGTTTCCGTCTGCTTACTTTGCTATAAAGGGGGATAAGGCGTGAAGGCTTTGAAAAATAGTTAAAAGCCAGGCTAAAGCTTTTTTTATTCCAAAAACAAAACAAAACTTACGTTTGCAAGCTTTCTTATGGGTAATCGGCTTCGTAGGGTCCCTGTAGTAGCCCTCGCGGCAGTAGTGGCAGTGTCGACCAGCTGTGTAGTGCCGGCACTTCAAGCAGACACCTCCACTGGCCCGTCCAGAAAGCTTGTAAAGTTCCATATTGAATCGACATCGTCTCGCGTGACCGTTGCAATTGCATTCTGTAAGGAGAAAGGTTTGAGTTAGTCTTTAGTGTATTTTTTGTTTTCTTAGTTTTGTTTTTTTCTAAGATTCCGTACTTCAAAAGGAAAAACAGAAGTCAAGATCATTTATCTCGAGATCGCGTGTAGGTATTACAAATTAGTCTATTTTAAGTACAGCCAAATTTTTATTTTTATTTAAATTTCCATTTCTTCGTTCTGGTGTCAAGGCAAAGCGCGTCGTTGAGTTCCCCCACTCAACACACACACAATGCCTCCAGAATTAGTGCAAAGTGGGGAACAGAGTGTCTTAACACGAAGTTCCCCCTGCCTACCCCGCTGCGTGCGGGATACAGCGTGAAGCTGATTATTATCATAATTCACCAGCAACATCATAATAGGATAGCCCTTTAATAATTTAATTCACATAATATATTCGCGTGACCACCAATACAACGTGTGTAGCAGTAATAAGAGAAGCTAAGGCAATATTAATTACGCCCATTTGCACTGGACGTGTGCAACAGTTGGCTAATGCAGTCGTATGTTACCGTGCAAGCGGTGTAGAGATCGCCATTTCTCTATATAAGCTTTATGGTAGTATAATTTTTGTTATTTATTATGCACTAATAACTTCTTCCTATGGTTTTTTTAAAGCTAATTTTTTTCAAGATAAATTCAAGGTGCGAAATATTTGTAACATTAAAACGATTTACGTGATGTAACGTAGTTTATATTTATTTTTTTAGCTACATCCCATTGCATATACATGTTGCATTGTAAGCAGAGAGAACCTAGTCTAGATATTCCATTCCTAATAGGATCCATTCTTTCCCCACTTTCCGCTAGAATATTAGCATTGCGTGTTATAACTAGAAGGAAAAATTGAAAATATTAAATGGAATGGAACCCACAACCCGTCTCACTTACAATCGCACGTATGTGCCGCTGAGCAATGATTGGCCTCATATTAAGTTTACCTCATACATAGTTTATATTCGTCTTCGATAAATGGACTCTCTGGATATTTTTTCTATTGAAACCATCAGTTCCTGAGATAAGAGCGCTCAACCAAACAAACAAATCAGCTTTAAAATATTAATAAAGTACTAATAAAGTATCTTTTATAGTAGCAAAAACACATTTCAACCATATATAGGAATTTCTGCGTTCCAATATAATCTATACTATATATATGCCCCATATGTGGGTATAACGTTATCAGAAGCTGTAAAGTAATGCAAAGGAACGACCTTAGAAACCTTACTTTCACATTACGCTCATTACTCTGATACATTTGTTTACTTTGAGTTTATTTTCCACTAGAATTAATACTGGTATTGGATTGTGAAGCTTTTACTTTGTTGGCAGGTGGAGAAAATAAAATGGTTGAAGACACTCCGTTTTGCTATTTCCGGTGAATTTTCAAGATATTTCGTTTTGAATTACGGAACTCAATGGATCTTGGACTACCAGAACGGGGATATGAAAATAAATATAATTTAAGTAAAAAAATAATAATGAGCCTCCGTCTTTTTTAAGGATGATAAAAAAAGAATGAGTGGATCATCTTTTAATTTTTATGCTATTTATATTTATACATACATATGTAAAAGCTGAAATATGTTCTTTAAGATTTTATGTTCCATGTGCAAATTAGTAGCATTGTTAATCTATTATTTTATTATTACAAAAAACTGAGTACTTGAGCCATTTACTGGACAAGTGGCTTTAGAATTAACCTATTGCTAATTTATTCAGGCTAAATGCCATTTCGTGATTAGAAATTTATTTAAATTTCGAAACGTGCTAATTGTGGGTTCGATTCCTACTTGGCGAAATGAATAAATATTATTTAAATTATTTGCACTTTGTTACTATATTAAATTTAAATAAGCGTCGTATGAGAGATACCACAAATATCTTAACAAAATTGAATTTAAGCCCACAACCTCCGTACTATCTTTAGCTCAACTATAATCACTGAACTACAAGAACATCTTGTTTTTAATACAAACACATAGTTAAAATTTCACAACAAAATGAATATCTTTCCAATCATTATAATAGTTAATAAGTTAAAATGACATCGGCTTAGAGATAAAACCCTCATTCCATCTGAACAAACAGGTCTTAATCATTTGTGGCGTGCAAGTGTTACAACGTAATTGGTAGAGCTTGGAATTACAACCGGAAATTGCATCATATAGTATAGATGAGCTTTTGGTGCTTTCTCATTTGATGGGAGCTTATTATCTATATATTTATAATGTATGTAAGAAAATTGTAACTGATCGCTGTCTGTATGTGGAATATATATGGGAAAACGTTTACAGGGACACTCATTTACAATAACTTACGTTATTCCAACTATTTCATTTTTAATGTTTTAATTATATAAAACAAATAATATCTATATAAATAAATAAATCAAAAATGTAATTAAAAAAATTTCGTAAAAAACAAACTTTTCGCACCTTACTTGTGTAAATAAATATATATATTTTTTTAAATTATGATTAATATTTAATTTTAAAATATATTTTACTTTAATTGGGTACTAGTCTATTGTTTTGTCAAAAATAGTACGGATAAAACAAATAAAAAAATATTTAAATTATATTACAACTGAAATATATTTCAATATTGTACTAACTTACAAAATGTTTAATAAAGATAGATGAAAAAAATGTATACGTATTTATACAAGTCCAGTTGATGAGAATAGACCACGCTCATAACTCCTGCCATAATTCAAAGCTGATGCGCGTGAGCATATAAAACTGTCATTGCTGATCTGTTGGTAGTTAGAAACGAATATTTTAAATATTCTAACATACGAGTAGGTATATTTTTTATATGGCTTAAGCTTTCAGTCCAATAAATTAATGAGTATCAGTGAACAGTAATAATATTTATTTTAGCTTGTACGATAGACAGAAGACGAAGTGTTAAGACACTCTGTTTCTCACTTCACCCCGCTGTAGTATACAGCAGTGATACAGCGTGAAGGTGATTTTTTTTTGTATCTAATATAACGTTCTGTATGTCTGTCCGTTACTTTTAGGTCCATCGAATAAGTACACAGTGTAATCTGGTCATAACTCAGGATGCTCATAAAACTGTCATCGGACAGGAACAGATGGCGTTTCTTTGTAGTGATCTGGTTCACATTGCCCGACGGATGTTATGCATTGTTATGAAACAATTACTGCGTTGTATCATTTGTACTTTATTATAAAACAGAATATACTTTTATTAAATTAGTGAATCAATTTTACATTTTTAAATAGAAATTTATTATAAAAAAATACATTTAAATACATTTTTATTTATTATAAATATTATTATATAAATGGGACAGGGAATGACTGTGGTTGTGGGTTGGATTCTGTGGTTCCATTTCTCTGCCCTGGTTAGACGAAATATGATTTTGAATTCTGCCACTCAATATGAAATTGTTCGATTCCTGGCGAAAAGTAAAATAAGGGACCGGAGTGTCTCGGTCCTAGTGTCAAGACACTTTGTTCTCTTTTGCCTCTGCTAACCTTTATATGCGGGAAAAGTAGCGCAGTGAAGCTTTTATATTAATGTGTAACTGCTATTGTGGAATAGTGTAATGACACCAACAAACACATGAAAGTTATAAGTTTAATCCCCACTAGAAGAATTTTTTACAATTAATTCTTTTCTTCTTATTAAATTTAATTGCGGCGTTAGATTCTGCCTAACATTTCGAGACGTCTCTAAAATAAGCGGAAAGCGGAGAACGAAGATCGGGGAATTGTGAATAATTTTAATATAAATCGTTACCCTAATCACGTATAATCCGTGTAGGTATTTAGACATTTTATAATTCCGCTCTGATGGCATAGCGTATATATTTAATATTTTTTTTGAAAAATTAAGTACCTATCCTTTTTTTGAAATAATTTCCATTAAGGATTTTGCCAGGTTCTTCGTATACTTTTAACAAAATCGACATATCCCTTTACGTTAAACTTCCTCGTTTTGCACAAGTCAGTTCTATCATTAGTCACTGGCGAGGTTTCTGTCAAGCTGTTTTGTATGGACGATAATTTTTCTAGAGGCAGGCTAAATTGATGACGCCTTCAAGTGCACTCTGCAGCTTGATTTATAGCCTGTTAAAGGATCAGATGTTATAAGCTATAACAAATATTTTAAAAGAAACCCTAAAAGAAACATATTTCTGCCTACGTTGGTAGAGGAAACCTGATGTTGACACCGACCCACCGATCTCCACTTTCGACCCACCGATCCCCACTTTAAGTGGCGGAACTTAATGCTGCACGTTGTCCATAAAATCTAGTACACAATTATTGACGCTTAGTTGAACTAGGAGGTGCTAGATTTGATTTGAAATGAACTCTAGGTTCCCTCTGAATAGGATTTCACTTTTCGTCTCTACTCGAACATCACCATAAATCTCTATCTAAGAAGCTCGATAAAGCAACCGAGGCAACCGGAAGTAAACGTGCGCCAAGTAAGCGCCCTTTCATCCGAACTTTCCTCACATTGATGGTCACGCGCGTCCGCAGTATTGTAGTAAAAGTAAGTAGAGTAGGAACGAGCTGAGCACGAAATGTACGTGATCGAACGCGTACGAGTACATTATATGTATATCTGTATATATTGTGTCGATTCCCTTTTGTATATGTATTGATGATATGTGGTTAAAAAAGTCTTAAGGAAAAAGAAAAAAGAAATAGCTTCTCGCTTCCTTGCGCAAGGCAGGGTAGACATAGGAAGGGTTAAGACACTCCGTTCTCCACTTTCTCAGCAATTTTCGAGATATAGCAGCAACACGGCCGTCTCACTAGGAATAGTCGTTAAGTGAAGCTAGGATTCCACAGATTTGAACCAAATTGTCCATTGCTAGTGAATATCAAAGTAATATTGAATACAACATACATGAATAGATAAGTAGACTAACTTTCATGTCTTAACTTTCGTGACTTGGGAAATAGCATTTTTAATAATAAACTATTCACTACATGAGATGCCCTCTGGAAATATTAAAAAAGTCTGAAATCGATAAAATAAATCATCACAATTTCTTTCTCTATATACACACACAGATAGATAGATTTCCTACAAACAGAGAACTTCTATCACCCTCTTATACAATTTAGGCTTAAGGCTATTCTCAGGGTAGTGCAGGTTTGAATTCCACACACCGCGTTTCCGTAGGCGATGTTTCATTATTAACTTATATCACGTCTGGCATAGTAATCGAAGCTTTCCAGACGCCGTCTTAAAACCAGGGGTTGAAATTGCCTCTCAAGATAACGAGCTCAATAATTAAAATCATCTACGTGTATCTGTGCCTTATTAATGATAGGACCTTTAAGAAGGAGTTTTAGTTGCGAAATTTGACTAATCTTTATCTTTCCTTGTTGCAAGACTTTAAAGATTGTGGAAGAGTAATGAGTGATTGAACTAAACATGTAAATATGATTTGTGCTAATTTTTGGCTTTCTAAATTTTAAAAAAGAACGCAGTGAAATTTTAAAAATAAATATTTGAAAGGCGAAAGAAAATATCACTTTTTATTACTTAAAACAATTAATTCTTCTTTTAGACTCCAAAATGTCCAAGAAAGGATGGATGCTATGATGCAGGACGTAAGATCCAATGGACTAATCTAAGCAGATAGATTATTAGTAAGAAGAACATAAGTAATTCTATTGTTTGTAAATATTTGTTTTATTTTAAAATTGATCAAAAATAGACTTTCAAGTCTAAGTACTTCATAAAAAGAAACATCCTGCATTCAGTCCCCAGAAACCTTTTCGTACACATTCGCCTGCCGTATAAGTCATCTGCTGTAATTTCAGGAAGCTCCATATCGTACAGATTAATTGCAAGGGTGGCAATTGGCACTCTATAACGAGTTTATTAATTAAATTTCTCATGTAACGCCGAAGGTAGCGTCGTGGCGGCTCTAATTAATATCAGTGGAACATCTGCTGGAACAAAACGCCTAATGGAGTAGCTAATGTGATGGAATTAACTGTATAAATTTAATATCGCTGTATATGCGTGGGGGGTGTTAGTTCAAATCTAATTTGGAGGTGTGAGCTAGTTTGTTATATATATATGCTTAGGTAATTTCTTATTTATTATTGTGGTTGTATTTCTTATAAGAAAAAAATACCTATAAAAAAATTACAGGATATTCAAAAAATAAATTTTAAGTTTTTTCTAAATTTGTAGTAACATTTAAAAAAAATGTAAATCTAGGTCAAAAAATTTAAATATCTGGCTGCTTAGGTAGGTTACGTAGAGTGCGAGTGTGGAAGCACTGTTAGACTTAAGTAAGATATCATTTATTTTGAGCAATGTAAAGCGCCTATATATTGCTTTTATTTAAAATCAGGAATATAATTTTATAATTATATACTGCGTAGTAGTCGATCACTAATTTGTGCTTTTCCATTTCACATTTATATTTGTTTCTTGTGGCAAAACTAATAAACACCGAGGAAGTGTGTGGAAATGGGGAACGACAGTTAATAAGAAACGGCACTAGATCCTTACTCTGCTACGTGCAAAATATAGCGTGACTGTAAAAAAAATTGCAAAAAAAAAATTAAATCTGAGCTAAAAATCCTCTTATAAGGTCCTTCTCTTATACATGGTCCTGCAAGTCGAATTATCTATATATAACTCATTGTAAAAAATATTAACATTTAATCTAACAATATCTCCAGCAGATGTGATTTTACCCTCTTTACTCGTAAATAGGGATCTAAAAATGAAGAGCACTTTATATGCACTGTAGAAAGGTTTTGTTTAATTAGGCTTATGCACTGTAAAGATTTATATCTTTATTACACACAAACACATTCTTTATTATTACACACACACACGCACACACACACCCACACTAATAATACTTATTGTACTGTTATTTGTTTTCTCAATCATGTTAATATATTATTCTGGACTTTCCGCGAGTGAGAACCTGGCGACTCGTAACACAAGCCCAGAGCTTAGTACAAGCGTCAGTCTCATATGCTTGCCTGTTTGTATACCTACAATGTGATGAGAAATAAATTTTATTTATTATTATTATTATATCGAGTTTTTTGTATTCCAAAAAATGTATTGATGGTATCTGTCTATAAGTGCTTAGTTATGGAAAAATAATGTATTTAATAAAATACAACATCGCGCATATTTTTTTAACCCACTTAACGGAGGTTAACCAACTAACAAAGATAAATACAGAAATTTTTACAATTGTAAAGAAAAGAGCATCTGTGATCCAAGTGGCAAGCTCAATTTTCCAGCATATAGCAAGGTTGGTGGAGAAATTGAAGAACATTAAAATAATTTAAATACATATATTTCCCGAGTGGGAATTGCATCAACAACGGCGTCATATTATAAAACTATGAAAATAATCAGATATTAATGCAAACTATCAGCTATTTTCTCATTACCGCAAGTTTAAATTAAAATCCTCTTGGCGTAATCACTCATCGCATTGACATCGACACTGATTGACGAATGAGCTCACCTGGTGTCGTTCACACAAAATTAACAGGATATTTTTTCAGCAGGAAATGAAAAATACTGGTGGAAAAAGTGTTTTTTTTTTGCCTAAAGATTGATATGGAGAAAATTAAGACCAACGTGGCTCAGCGGTTGGCAGGTTCAACTCCTACCCCGACGAATTGATTTTTTTTTATTTCCTTGCTTTAATAGAAAGACAGTGCGGCGAACTCCCACTAGTTCTATACTACGGTTCGGAAATTGGGGTTGAGAAAGTGGAGAATGAAAGTTTTAATACTGAGCTTCCTCTGCATATCTCGGTATATGAGGAATATAATGTGAAGCTAAAAAAATATATAGATAAACAGTTAAAGATGCAGTTAGGAAGCTGTACTTAATGGTTATACAAAACATTTTCTAAATTTCCTTTAAAATAAATACGAGTATATGAGAAAACCAAGTAATAAGTTAAATTAATTGAAAAACACATTGCCATCCGATTTACGACTGTACAAACAATACAAACTAAACAAACATTACTCTTCTTCACACAGTCGGTTAGCGAAATAGGGAAACCACCGAGTCATTTAGGTTCTAACTACCCTCGTATACCAATTTATAAATCAACGTAATCCCGTAACGTCTACACTCGCCAACTAGGCCCCATTCATCTTAGTATGGACAGATGCCAACTGTAAATTCTGACCACTGTTTATTTTATCTCGATCAAATTCTTGATTATCTATAAATTGATCAATTTATGATCAAATAAAAAAATCAGCTTCACGCTGTACCCCGCATACAGCACGCTCTAATACGCACACATTACACAACAGGGGAAAGAGAGGGAATCTCGTGTTATAAGACACTCAGTTCCGCACTTTCCGCCGAATTGTGTGGCCGTCTGGATGTGGGACCCAGACCAGAAATTTTGCAGCACACTTTGTGCCTCTACGCCACGACTGGCCTCAAATAAATATGTATGATGTGTATTTATAAGTAAAATTACGTTAACTTTACTTGGTTTTGCTTAAATACCTCAAGAATTAACCAATTTGTCCATCCAAATGTGGGCACAATTCATTTGGACACCTGCCAACTCGGACTTAGTCGTTGCAATCAGATACGCTATTTGCGAATCTAAGCTGTGATTAACGAACTGTTTTGTTTAACCATCGATCTGTCTCAGTGAAAGTGAGATGGGAATCTCTTAATCCTTAGTAAGACGCGTGAAATATTGGTTTTAGATACTTTGTGGGGATTTGCGACGTAGAATAGGATACAATTTATGGTATTAATTGCTAAGGATAGTCGTGACCGCAGGGTGGGTGCGACTAAAAACGCGACAGGCTGCTGGTTTTATTCCCACTCATAATTTAATGAAATATTTAATATTTTCATTTCCTCGCTCTGGTATATGCAAAAAGAGGGACACAATATGTAATGCCTCAAGAATTCGAATGGAAGTATTACAACGGGAGCTGAGTGTTTTAGCGCTAGGTTCCCAGGTTCCCGACTATCCTGTGATGTACAGTATACTGTAGTCAGTTAAACAAATAGAGAAGAAAGACTGACATAGTCTCTTCTTTTCTTTGTAAAATCTGAAACGTATTGTAAAAATGAGTACATGATAGGCTGATGATATTAGGTGGCATTTTAAAGTAACTGTAAATACGATGTTATTTAGAAAAGCTTTTTTATTTTGTCCAAGAATATTTAAAAGCATACATCTTTCATGCATATCTGCAATAGTTACTAGCTAGCTTCTATTGTTGTATTAAATAATAGAATTATAACCTTTACATTAAATAGAGAAACTGTTAAAATTCCAGTCGGCACGTATTACTCCTTTCAGCGGAGCTGCCTTACGAGCCGGTAGTAGCTTCCTGTTCATTCGACGATTCAAAAGTATTTTCATAAATTTACTAAAAAAATATTTAGAATTTAAACTTATATATACATACATGGCCTTTACATTGTTTAGCAATTCAAAAATTAAACCACATATGAATCTTTTGCCAGAGAGAAAGAAGTATCAGACACTATGATTATGGCATACCTCCATCTATCCATTGTCATCAACCCTCCTATTTTGTTCATACGTGTGCCCTTTGAGGGCTCCTCAGGGATGTTTTATACGTGACTTTCTTACATTATAATTTGCACCGCAGTTTGATATGGAATCGAAATGCACATATTTCTCGATATAACCAAATATTTATTAGAGTGCTGTTCAAGCACTCATCACGACGGCAGCATAGACAAAGCGCGACGTAGAGTTTCATCACTCAAGACATATTGTTTCATATATTAAGAGAAACTTATGGAACCGACTACTAGGGTATGTTTTTGCAAAAGAAAATATGAAACAAAATAAAGATTATTAAAAACTAAACATATTTAAACTATTATAATATGAGTAATAAATAAATCAAAATGGAAATAAACCATTTTAAACACATTTCCTATAAACATTCCTGCAGTATCGTCAATCATACGGACAAATTACACAAAAAACATTGGAATTTGAATCGGTAACCTTTAAAAGGGCTTGTGCCACTCCATTACGGCGCTATATAAGTAAAAATTAAGAAAATAAGGCAAAGCCGAGGTTTTTATATCAATCCAATAGCAAAAGGTTCCCCGTGGAATAGAGGCGGTTTGAATAAAACATGTCCGACGCTGGCAAATGCCGCTGGGTGAGTGTACTGTGGCGTGTGTGGCGGAAACCAATGTACTGGACTAGCTGGTGGTATATATGTTGAAAAAATATAGAAGTACCAGATATATCCTAGTACATGGATATGGAGTATGGAGCGATGTTTAATTTTTTTTATTCCACGTATCATCATCATAAGACTAGTACTCACTCGCAATTTTCTTCTTTCAAGGAAAATCTGTTTTTCATTAGAGAGTGAGAGATGAGATTTTCTCTCTTAGTGCTTACTCTACATTCTCTAACCTACATTCCATTTTTATATTACAAGTATATAAAAATCTATACATATTTAAATAACTTAATTTGAATTTGAATTAGAATAAAAAATATTATTAGAAAACTCAAAATGAATGGACATTCAACAGAAAACTCAACATTGACATAAATTATAAGATGGAAATGAACCTAGCGTTCTCTTAAGATTCCCTTGATATACTTCTTAAGACAAGGGTTTCTCGCCCTGCACTGCTATAAGTTGGATACAGTAAGATTAAGCTCAGAAAAATATACAATAAATACATAAACTAAAAAAAAATAATATGCTCGAGGCCAGTCGTGACATAGGGAGTGACATATATTATCATACGAGAAAATTAAATATTTTTAATCATAGGTAACGAGGCAAAGTTCAGCATTAAACTCCCCCCCCACTTAACAGTCAATACCTTGATAATTTGGGGGAAAGTGGAAAAAGGAAGTATCTTAACAAAAACGGAATATCTTAAAACTAACATAGGTGCCCAGCTTCCCTCTAGCCTGCTACGCTATATAAACCAAAGAAAACCAAAAAAAAATGAAATCGCTACCGCCGTAGCTTAACCCCGCTGCATCCCACATGGGGTCCGAGTGCAATTTTCTGCGAAATGCATTGATTCCCTTTACGCGCGCCGTGTAGGTACGAGTACAAGCGTGCACCGCCCTGTTAAATTATCAGCGTATAAATATTGTATGAGAGGAAACGGTGCGTTCGTTTGTATACAATCGACTCCGCTATGGTTATTTGTCTGCGTTAGTTGTGTTGGTTGTGTTTGTTACACTTTCGTGAAGTTTTTTTTAAGTTTTTCTATTGAAATTGGATGTTTTAGACGTTTTTTATAAGTTGCTAGTAATTAATTATTAGTGGTTGTGGGTTCAATTCTTACACCTTAAAGATGACATTATAAATAAACTCATTACCCTCCTTTGCGCAATCGGATAAAAGAATTTCAAAATAAACATTACACTTGTGGGGTTCAGTGGAGCACTTATTGTTTTTATTTTAGTTAACTTCTGGGATCTTTTGAAAACTGCTTAACGTGTACTTTGTTATTTTCAAGCCAATAAATTTTTGGACAGAGTAAGCATCACTTTATCTATGATGTAGGGATTTATGATTTCATTTGGGAAGTTATGATTTCATTATCTGCATATATAACCATTTCGTTTCTGGGTAACAGAAAGACAAAGGACAGTCAAAATTTGGGGAGTGTAAGGGAGTTCCATGAAAGAATTCCCCGGAATTTCTGGGAATTTGAAAAAAACAGAAAAATCCACGCAAACGAAGTCGGATGCGACCACTAGTTGTTTATATAATTGCGTAATTAAATTCATATAATTGTTGTGCATTGGTTTATTTCGCC
The DNA here is from genome assembly GCA_013403645.1 of Heliconius nattereri. Lineage (NCBI taxonomy): Eukaryota > Metazoa > Arthropoda > Insecta > Lepidoptera > Nymphalidae > Heliconius > Heliconius nattereri. The sequence continues at coordinate 9,205,471 of JAAIXI010000232.1, forward strand.
TGATTGTTATTCATTTCCCGTAAATGCTGTTCAAATTATGCTGATAATATAATGAAATATGAAATATTTTAGTAATTACATATGTCGAATTTGTATGAACATGAAAATATTATTTAATTTTGAAAAACTAGGTTTCACAGGCGGCTTTGCACGCTATGGCCCGCTCTAAGGGTAGACAGAGGGAACCTAGTGTTAAGACACTCACTCATTGCGCTTTGACAGCCTCAATATCTTTAAATTCGATTTTTTCATATAAATGTTAAAAAATATAACATAATAAAGTTAAAGGCTTAATATAATGTAAAAAAAGTTTCATCCAGTTACTCGAATCAAATGAACTTTTCATTTTTTAATATTAAAATTCATTTCCTACAAAATATTATATGAAATTCTGCGCTAAATGTGTTTGGAGAGATCAAATTGAAGAGTAAATTACTGAAACGAAATTACTTTGTATGCGGATGTTTTTCGAACAAAAATATAAATTTATATGAACCAAATAAACAATTTAATATATGTCGAGGCCATTGTGGCACAATAGGGCAGCGACTGACTGTTAACGTGGTGCTTGCGGATTCGATTCCCACTCGGGAGAAAGAATTATTTTGCTTTGTAAACGCACCGGTTATATATATATTAGTTTACCAATTCCCACCGCGGGACATGAAATATTTAATATTTTCATTTTCTCGTTACCATCAAAGTTGCAATGCCTCCAGAATTCGGCGGAAAGTGTGAGAGTTTCTTTAATGAAATAGAATGTCTTAACACTAGGTTCCCAGGTTCCCTCGCGACCTGTGCGAGATATAGTGTGAACCTATAAAACGAAAAGGTAATCTAGTGCTAGAACTCTCCGTTCTACATATATCATAGTATATGTAGTAATTCGTATAATGTTCCAGTAAAACAAAAATTACCTTTTGTTTGCAGCTTCACGCTTTTTCCCTCATAAAGCAAGGTAGGAAGAGGAAACCTTGCGTCGAGACACTTTGTCCCTATGCCACGATAGCCTCAAAATATGAATTACTTACAAAGATACGATAAAAAAAACGGTTTAATTTTCCTAATTGTAGAATTTCAGCTTTATAACTCAAAGATTACTCTAAGAAAGCTTAAGTTAATTTAAATGTATTTTATTACAGAAAGGGATCTCGGTGAAAGATTTATTGTTTTACATTCAACTCTCAAGTACTATGCAGCGCTGATTGGGTTGCAAAAAGGAAGTTGGGTACTTAAATAATAAAATACGAGTTGTAGCCCGCGACTTCGTTCGCTTGGACTATAACAAGTAAAATCTTATGTTTTGACGTTCTCATAGAAGCTTACTTGATAGTCATGATAATGAATTTGTCTGGGAATTAATTTATACTTTAAATGTGTATGTATATATTTTAGAGGGTTCCGTATTCATTTCAGGATTATAGGTCAAGGAAAAGTATAACATATATAAGTTGACAAATTTAAGTTTGTGGGCCTAGGTACTTATTTTTCTTTAGCAATTATAAATTTGTAATGATTTTTTTATGAAACACTTATAAACTTCCACTTTTAATAATATATTTTACATTTTTTTTTTAATTTGTATTGTAAGTTCTCACATTGTGCATAATTGCTCATGTCTTCTGATTGCGTAGACTTAGAAACTTGCTTTTTTTTATTCTCCAAGGGACTAAAGCGCTGAATATTCGATATTACATAAAACTTGATACCTTCACGCGACCTTGAGATAGACGAACAACAGATAATAATAGTACTATCAGTTTCCGCCAATCCGTAAAATCTCTTCAAAATTGTACAAAAAATAGAGAATAATAAATAATAAAATCTAAAAACGCGTACTATTACAGTGTATGTTTAAATATCGTATAACATAAGCTGTCGTTATTACCAAACCGACTGTCACAAACACTTGATTCAATTAGCTGAACGCAACGCAAAACGACCGACCGCTCTGTCATACTCCGGCGTAGCCGTTTAGAGAATTAAATAATTGTACGCTTTGATCTCGCTGAATTTAATATGCAGCATACACTTCAAAGAACACCGAAACAGTGATTAAATGTGGGGTGGGCGTATGTGGTGAGCGGTGGCGGGTTTCAGCAGCGCTTTTTGGCTGACGCAGACCTCATATACAGCCTGGCTCCAGCCCTGGAGAGAACCTGGTGTTGACATAGTGGAGCGTATCGCTTTGTTAGATCGATGAAAAGAGTAATTTACATATTAATTTTTATATATTCATAATTTTTACATTTTTTTACATATTAATTCGAAATTGAACCCACTGCTATCGGATTAACAGACATCCATTTTTCTTCTGATCATTTTAATGATATACTTCACATTTTAATTTCCTCGCTCTTATAATGAGTTCTACCATACCGTCTTAATAAAGTACAGAGTGTCTTAAAGTGTTAAGACACTCCGTTCTCCATTCGCGCTAACAGTCGCACGCTTGTGCTTATATGCCACGACGGTTTCAAAAATCGTAGGCAAATTCACTAAATAGATTAAAAACGCGCTTCAATACAATTTGGACCAACGAAATGAAGTGAACAAATATAATTATATACACATCCAATATTACGCTTGTGGGTAAATATTGTTTTCATTTACGTTTACGTTTCTACACACAAAGCTTTTACAAAACAAAATTGCTGATTGTATTAACTTTTTTTTTTGTTTAATGAAAAAGTATATTGGAAATAAGTTTGATAGGCATTTTTTTTAGTTTTACATTGTATCGCGCACGTGGTAGCCAAAGGGAACATGGAAACCTGGTGTTGAACCATTCCGTTCCCATTAAAAATTTTCTGTTCTCCAATTTTGCCATGGACCCGCCCGTTGAGGTCACAACTGAGGTTATTGAGGTCACAAACTGTCCCGTTTACAGTCGAACGTTTGTGCCTCTGAGTCCACAATAGCTCTCTAAATAAAGATTTCTGGATAGGGGACATTGATTTGCCCATACTATCTGCTAATTTACTCCAGACGGAAATCGAACCCATGGTGTTTTCTCCATAATGTCTTAAATATTCAAAACACGTCAAATAAATTTGTGAGGCAATCCACAAACCCCTCTTTAGCGGGGAATTGAATATAACATCAAGTAGTAATTGGATTATATTCGGACCAGTCTTCGTGACCCTCACGCTGGAAGCAAAGGGCGAAGTATTAAGGCATGCTTCGTTAGATTCCGCACACAGCCAGTTGAGTAGACATTCCGATCACGTTGTATGTACTGTACGTCTAAAGAGTTTCTTAATTTGGTTAGGTGTTTGGTGATTTCGAAAATCTACGTATATGTATATATATACATATGTTTGTACGTAGAACCAATATGGCTTAGTTTCTAGGTGTTTGAGGTTTTTAGGTGTGGTTTTGAATTCTAATCAGGGTATATTTATATTTGGATAATATTTCTTCATGGTCTGGCTAGATAGTGCATTAGGCTCTGCTCTGAAATGGATGGAAGTAATGGATTAATGGAAAAACTAAACGAGACTCGTGTACATTGTACAACCATTCCGTCTCTCAGTCAGTCAGTCTGTATAGCAAAGATTTTTTTAGTGCTAATACACTGCATTCCTGACGCACCTTTTAATTTTCTAGGGATTGTGTGTACTCAACTGAATGAACAGTGTGGTCACAGCGGATAAATGAAAATAGTTTACGTTTTCTTATATATATAATCACTGTCTCGAGTATAGATTGAATCGACAGCCAACGCTATTCACTCAAACGATTACCCACTGTGCCAAAACGGCCTCGTATTTCCTGCTAACATTTATAATTTTACTAACACTCATTAAGTATATGGTAATTGGCAAAATATATTATACTCTTTACTCAGTTGTTAAAGCGTACTTAAAAATCTAGGAAACTGTGTAATTGAATATTAATGAGTTAACGCGCGAAGTCGTCGTGTAAACGTGTAACCCGACACCAGGCTATTTAGAGGTAGGAAGTAATAGACAATAATGTGAGGTATGCGATCGTATAGACGTTATCGTTGACAAAAGTTTTGTTTTTTTATTTTTTTTATAAATATTTATTTGTTTATAGTTTTATTTTTTACATATATATATATATATATATATATATATATATATNTATATATATATGACAATATGAGGAAGGCCAGTCGTAGCGCAGGCACAAGCGTATGACTAAACGTGACAGGTTGTGGCGTGTGATTCGATTCTCACTTGAAGAAATGCAATATTTAATATTTTCATTTCTGTGTCGAGGCTAATGGAGCTTAACACTAGGCTCCCTCTGTCTACCCTATTATATGCGGGGTACAGCGTTAAGCTCAAGAAGAAAAAGGTCTATATTATAGAGTTAAATATAGATCTGAGATATAAAATATTTATAATTTACATACTATTTATTACATATGAATGTTTCGAATTCATTCGGAGTTTTTAGACGGCAAAAACGTATTGACACTAGAATCCCTTTATCCTAACCGTTATATTTGGGAGATAGGACGTGAAGGTGACGGAAAAATAAATAGAGTACCAGTCTCATAAACGTATACAGTCTGTCGTTGAATTATTGTAGGTACTACTTATTTATTTTGTTACAATATGCCAAAAATAATGCTTACACAAAAAGATTATTCTTCATAACAGAAATTATATATTACGTATAAAACAAAGATAATACCGCGTAATAAATCCTAACACTTGTCGTGCGGACGGTATGCGCACGCGCAGGTGAACGTTTAACGAGCTCGTAAACGTATCTAAAATAGGAACGGGGATGCGCCAGACGACAGCTCACTAATTTGGTTCTTTTTAAAGAAATTATATTTAGTTATCAGCTGCTTTTTTTCCGTGTATATTTTTTTTATGTATGTATTTAACGGCTTCGAGAAAATCATAAATTTTTTGTAAATTGTTAAGTTAATGTTTTTGATTAAATATCAAAAATGTTATATTAAAGTCTATTTACACAAAGTTAATTTGTGAGATAAGGAACCCTTATTACTTCTATTAGGGTTTCTGCTAATCTGTTTCATTTCCTCGAGTGGGAATCGAAACCACGACCTATCGTGTTTACAGTCCCCCTCCCCAGCACAACTGACCTCATGGAATGATTTTATATGCAAACTATTTAAACGTTTTGACAGCCAAACTAAAAAAAAATCAATTTTAAAATTAGAAATCAATTCAATAAGATATTTCGTTGAAGTCATATTTCATGAAAGAAATAGAAATCAATTTTTCTGATCGACATTTATTTATGTCACTCATTACGAAACCGTCTAGACTTAGTACTTGTCGTTACTTGTTTATAGGGTTTTTAAGTGCTGTGGGAGACTTATAAGGACAAATTGGAATTTGATTGATGGAAAAACATTTTTATGTGTCTCTTCCATAATAACTTAATTAAAACTCCGCTGTCCGTCTGTCCGTCTATCACCAGACTATATCTCTAGCAATGTGATATTTAGAAAGTTGAAATGTTTACCGATTATACATTTTTGTTGTCGCTATAATAATAAATACTAAAAACAGAATAAAACAAATATTTAAGGGGGCTCCCATGTAGTAAACGTCATTTTTCGATCTTTTTCAGAACGCCATAAAAATATGTTACTTTTAAAACACCAGTTTTGAGAACGGTTTTTAGCTACTTGACTATGTCCACAGAATAAGTAAAAAAATAGAGTTCAAATAACACTTAAATAACAATTTTCATACATTTCCTTTAAAATTATTCCCTTATATTTATTTAAATCAGGAATCATCTGTCGAATTCGTGTGACTTTTTACAATCAAGAGATTTATTGTCGCGGAACCAATGCGGCCGCTACGTTAATTGACGTTGAATTGCGTGAACGTACCTCCAGAGCGAATGATTTTACAGTTATTTGCGGTTAAAAATTCACTTTTGTACATTTTGGGTTAAATATATTTGTACTAGTTTTTACTAAAATAAAAAAGAGAAGTAAGTAAGAATTTTGTATGATGATTACCAATTTTCTTCTTTTTTTCTTCAATTTGTATTTTCCAATTTGAACCAATAGTTCCTGAGATTAGTGTATTCTACCAAACATATTGACGTAAAGAAAATAATTTACTCTCATATTGAGAATATTACGTAAATTATATTTTTCAGACTTAAAATAAAATAAGAATCATATCGAAAATTCAAGTGAATAATAAAGATATCTCATTCCAGACATTATAACGAATGACCTACGGGTCAACGGTGAAAGTGTCGGAAATATTACTCCAGCCGCAGCACGCTGCTATTTCAATGCAAGAAGAGAACAACAAGTTATAATAAAAACGTTGTATATCAAGATTGATTGTCTGTATGTTATCTTGGTATGTGATTTCGTATAGAATTTTTTTTTATAATTGTGAAATTTGTAAATGTCTTAAATATGTAGACGCCGTCGTGATCTTACTGTAAAGGTAAAGGTAAATGGTTTTGGTACGGTGCGTACTTGAAGTAATATAGGTATAATTTCTCTTTTTCTAGCTCTGGAAACAAGATGAAACGCGGCGTTGAGCATCCACCAATACGACTGTAATAATAATAAAATTGGGGAATGAAATGTCTTAAGTAGTCTAGGTTCCCACTCATTACCCTGCTAGATGCAGTATACAGTGTATATCGAACTCACAACCACTGCGCCACGACGGCTCCGCTCAAATGGTAAGTCAAAAAAATAGACGAATAGTCTAAGACTAAAAGAAACAAATCTAACATGTCCAAAGATATTACACTCCGCAGGAACGCAAAGCCGAAACTAAAATCAAATTGAACTTTTCTAAGAATGAAATATTACCCTTAGCCCTCGTAAAGTACCCTTATCATTTCATAAGCTCCCCTAACGTTTGGCGAATGCAGATATCATGCCAATAAAACACCCTTCAGATTATCCCTTTGTTGCTATACAATGGTTGATACCTGGTACGAAGATAATAAGTATAAGTGATTGCTTTATTATACGTTAATTACGTCATCTCGATATGTCACTTGTGATGCAATTTTTAAGAGGGTTGAGGTGAATGGACTTATATAACGAGAGAAGGGAGAGACGAGACTGTGGACTTTTTTTTTATTCACCCTTTATCCCCCATATAAGAGAGTAGGCTGAACCTGGGAACCTAGCGTAAAGATGCTCCGTTCCCCGTTAAGATAGTTCCATACCCCACTTTCTACCGGATTCTAAAGGCATTGCTTGTTGATAGCGGTACTCAACGCCCTGCTTTGCTGTGAAAATATTAAATATGTCATTCTCTCGAGTGGAAATCGAACCCACAATCGTAGGGTTTACAGTCGCATACTTGTACTCTTGTGCCATGATGTGAGGGCCTCAAACTTCAAAGCAAAATTAAAATAATTAGTTCCCATGAATGAGGTTCGAATCGATCGTCCATTACAATCTAATAGAGCAAATTGTATGTTTTTGTATTATTTTTTTATTGTAATATAATAATTATAGATAATAATTACTTAGAGACATATAGCTTATAAACTCACATGACAGCAAAACCAAATATAGTTAAGAAAGTGTCGCATAGTGAGCTTGTCTACACCTGTTAAGGCGCAAGCTTGACTGATTGGGTCTATGCCTTGTGTGGGAGATATCACATTTTATTTACACCGTTTTCTTTTTAGCTGCATGCTATATCCTGCAAATACCAGAGTAGGCAGAGGGCACTTGGGAACCTAGTTACCACCACATTCGTATTGTTGGGTGACGGAATTCAACACCGAGCTTAACATCGTTACCAGAGTGAAGAAATTAAATATTTAATACGAAATGTATTCGAATGGGAATTGAACCCACAACCTGTCGCGTTAACAGTCGCCCGCTTGTGACTCGCGCTACGACTTTATATCTCGAAATTTGTGTGGTGCCTGGCGAACGGAGTGTCTTTCCATTAGGTTCCCTCTACTCACCCTGCTTTGTGTGGGATACAGCGTGAAGCTAAAGACAAAATCTACTTATCAGTTAAATATTTTTGCAAATTCTCGTTTAGAGTCGAGCATTTCCAGTTCTTTTCTTGTACCTTACATGTAAGTATCTGAAAAAAGGTTAAAAACAATACTAACAAAAGCAAAGCATTAAACGTGCGTGTGGCCGCTAGAAATAGACAGACACCCATAAACGTTTAATTGAGTTCAGATCGTAAACGCACGGACTGCTAAAATAGTACGCGGTTTTTCCTTGAAATATTTCCTTTAATTAGGGTAAGTCGGAAAATTTGTATGTAAAATGAGTAATTATGCAATATTTTATAACCTGATGTAGGGCTACAATGGGTGTTGTATTTGAATATATTTTTGTATGTTTGTCTGTCCTATCGTATCTTTTTAAAGGATGAACTTTGTGGTGGAAAAGTGAAATATTTTGAAGAAAAATATTTACGAAATAATGTTACCCATATTTGGTTAAAATAAAAATATATATCTGTAGAATAATTAGCTCTCATATGTACAACAAGTGGGTCTTTTGGCTGCCACCAACTCCTTTAAACATGCTCTCCGTTACGTGTCTTTCTACAGTATCCTCGATACAATGTTCCCAAGATCAAACGAGGTCAACCCTGCCTCTCTTACCACTAACTGTTGATTTATAAATCTAAAATTATTATTAAAAAAAAAATGTTTTTTCTTAATCCTATCAGAGTCAAGCCACAGGAAATCCCTTGTTAAACATAAACAGGCACAAATATGAGATATTTCACGAGTCCATTTGTAAAGCTAATGCATGAACCCTCCAGGTGGGGTCGAAACGACCGCCAAATAAATTTCTTCCCCTAACGCGGTAATGAACCGAATGAGTTATCATTAGGATGACAGGGTGGAAACAGAATGAAATGAATTTAACTTGTATTGGAACGGCTTGGATGTGTGGTTAAATAAGATTTAGGTCATGAGTTTTAGGAATAATAAAAGAGCAGTCGAAGCACATTGGAACAACGTTTGACTGTAAGCGCGATGGTTTTGGGTTCATTGTCAATACGAGGGTATATGTTATTTTAATTTCTTCGCAATGATAACAAAATTAAGCGTGGGGAATGGGGTGTATTAAGACACCCACTAGGCTTCGTCTGACACATCTTCATACAACAGGGAAAACTTATTATATGCGGGTTACACCTTAAATCTACAAAAATTCGTAATTCATTCGTAAATGGCTGTTATTTTAGAAAACGCTTTCTAAACAACTTACGAATTAATTATTTGATAAGTGAAAAAATAACACGTAGGGGCAGGCAAAGGTCATCTCTACATTCTCATTTTTTTTATAATTAGAGCATTTATTATTAGATTCCGGATCTAACCAGCAAGCTGACATAAAAACATTTTATTTATATAAAAAGTAAAGATAAAATACAAGGATATAAGACGGTATTTTTAAATATAATTGAATAAAAATATACCCAAGTTGAAGAATATTTAACGCTAAAACAAGAACAGATTAAGTCAATCAAAGTAATCCGCTATCCTTTGAAAGGGCTCAAGAAGGAGCGATGAATCGTGAATGTCAGAATTTGAATGGATTACTCCTTTCACGTTAAAACATCAATTGAAAAAGGTTTCTTATCATTGAAAGACGTCTTTACTTTGGAAAGTAACAAGTTGAAGCCATTTTTCTGTAAAGATCCGATTTGGCACGGCGTGGTGGTGGCTGCTTAGTCTTGAAATATTTACGTCTATATTCATCCTATAAAAAAATAAGTGTTAATTGATATTTAGGTCATAATTTATCATAAACATATGTTTAAGTGTCAATATTTAAAGTATTTTTGTTTTTTCCTGTCCCCCCCCGTTCCCCACTTCCCACAGCTGTCTCATGCTTATATCCATGACGCCTTGAAATCAATGACAAAAATCATCTTCCATAGGTAAAACTGCCCAGCTGCAGTTACTGCAGCTACAATATCGCCTTTTCCGTCTTTTGTTTCCAGCCACAGAGTATCAAATTGCAACAACTATTCAATTGATCAACGTCTCTTTAGCCAACTCGAAAATTACTCACGTGCTAATCTTGATGAAGTGCGGTTGCACTTTGCGGTTCTGGGAGGATGTCTTTTATGAGAGTCAGTTTTTTTAAGTCGTACGAAAACAAAGGAGAGTAACACAATCATTTCCTGTATAAAATTGTGTTAATTATGCTATGCGTGCTAAAAGTGTCGTTCTCATTTGCTAAATACAATAGAGAGAATACATTTTATTATTTTATATCATAAGTAAACTAGAGCGTTCCTCTAATTTTTAAATTTTTCTTAGAAAATTTCCTTACAGTCCCTAAATATCAATAGCCGTTTAATTTAATACTTACTAAGAGCTTAAGGTGCAAACAGAAACGATAATATTTCATACAATTATTGAACGGAGCTTTCCTCCAAATTCTTGAGGTATTATTGAATTGGCGGAACTCAGCGCCACGCTTTGCCTCCTTAGAAGAACGAGGAAATAAAAATAATAAATATTTCATTACCCTAAGTGAGAATCGAATTCAAAGTCAAACTCTTGTGCCTTTAAGCCACGCCGGCCACATGTATGTTTTATATACAAGTATAAACTTTTTGTTATTAATATGAACAAAGGTTTATCATTCACTAAAAGTCCGATTCGAATGTAAATCTTCTCGAATGTCTTCGAAGGATATATCACGATTATAAATAAGCTAAAGCCACATTTCACGCATCGGTGACATGGAGTGCGGATTATTTTAATGAATTCCTCTCTCAATACAACATAGTATACTGATATTTACGTTACTTGTATTTGAAATTTTAAATAACGTAAGCTATTGTGGAACATTGATTATATTATAGGTTTTATATTTAAACTTCTTCTTAATATAAATAATATATGATTTTTTTATTTAACGATTTTTTAAAATATAAATTTTGTCGAGAAGCTATTATGGTCTCTGTGAATGCGTTTGTCCCTCAAAATAATGAATTAATTATTTTCATTTTCTTCCTGAGTCTTCTGTATACGTAATGTTTTCAATCTTTACAATGGGTTCCGTCTGCATATTTTGCCTCAAAAAAGTTCCTTAGCTTCACATGTTAAAACGAGCACAAATTGAAAATAGTTCAAATACGAGAATAACTAATGTTGTTTTGGTTATGGGGTTTGAACTTATAACGAAAACAATAGGTGAACCTATGAATTGCTTAATATACCACCATATATTAATTATTATTAATATGCAGCTACTCATAATTTCATATATGAAATGACGCGACGGTTATGGGCTCGATTCCCACTCGGAGGATGAAATATTTAGTATTTTAATTCCCTCGACCTGTCAAAGCAAAGCACGGCGATGAGTTCTACCACTTAACACTCAATGACGCAAGAATTCGGTGGTAAGTGAACGAAAATGGCAACGGAATGTTTTAACTCTTCCCAAATTCTTTCTGCATACACAGCTATGTACGGGATACATGAAGATAAAAAATGTATCGATGATAAGGATCTCTTATACTATTATTTATAAGTATAAAAATAATTATAATTTATAAGCACTTCGCTATATCAGTCTTAAAAGGCTAGACACATAACTTAGGTATATTATTAGCGCGTACAGTATAAAATCTTGAGTATTGTTACCCGACCACCCCCGAGTGACGCCGCGGGCGGAACATGTCTTTCATTTTAAGCTGTAATACTTTTAAGTTAAGGACGTCCAACGCTGCCGGCTAGAAGGTAAGAGCCCATTAATGTTACAACGCTATGATACGTTATATTAGGTACAGTTTTAACTGACTTCAAAGAGGGAGGTTGTCAGTTTGACATGTATGTATGTGATGTTGTTGGAATTGGATAATATTTGAGTTTAATCTTTGAGTGACTTTGCCTTTCTGGCAGAAGTCCTAAATTTTGCAAATGTGGTTATTTTGTATGTTTGTCCATAATTTTCTCGAAAACTAAAGCTTTTGTCGAGATGATCCTTTCCGATTTAGATACGTGTTTGTGATTGCCAAGCACAATGTTATCTTAATTTTTTTTTAGCTTTTATTTCTATATTTTTTATATTATAGTAACTATTTTATCTACTTAATATTCATACGACAATATATTTTACAATATATGAACCGATTTAAATTAAATAAATAAATGTTAAGTTTGCCAAATTACAATACCTAGTACCAACGCACAGACAATTTTGTAAATAAATAAAAAAATTAAGCATTATTGTTTCGGGTTCTATTACTTCAAGAAATGCCCCCATTAATAGATTTATCCAGATATCTTCCATGTATGGACAGCGGTCAGTTACAAATTTATTTTATCTATAGATTTAGTTCATATACTATTTTTAATTCTTATTTGAAATGGGGACACATCTGTCTGCACTTATATATTTTTTATTATACCTTTAACCACCAGACACCTAGCCTAGTTTTTGTTTTGTATGGCTGTAAATTGAAACAAGAAAGAAAGATTCAATACTACGAACGAACAATTTCACACATGACTAAAACGAGACAACTCGTTGCGATCTGAGATATGAATTTAAATTTTGTTTATTTCTTCTCGAGTCTATTTATTATTTTATTAATGTACATGTATAGATATGTAGAGAGTTATGTAGATGAATGACACTAGCCTTAACATGCGGCTTCGCCCGCGTCGTCAAATATTTACGAGTTTTGTGTGACACATGACATATTGTAATTTCCCAAGATAGATCTTCGATATACATATGGTGAGTTCAATATAAAAATATATTTTTAATTTAACAGTAGCTGTTGAGATTACCACCAACCAAACACACTCCTCAGCTTCAGCTCATACCAGGATAGCTGCATCTTAGAGAAAATTTTCTATAAACAATATCTCCACCGGTAATCTCTCCTCCTTTCACGTTTCTTTGTCAAGGCCGTACATTTATTTTATTTGTATTCTACCTTCGATTAGTTATGCGGTTAATGCAACAGAAATTAAACCTTATTCAAAAAGATATACATACTATTTTACGCTGTTTAAAAATCTATGTATATTACAAGTATTCGCTTCAACAAAACTCGGCAGTTAAGCCTTCAAACACCGTCACGGATTCTACTTTTAACAGTGGCCATAATAAACCAAGCTTTTTTAAGCGCTCTTTACGTTTTCTTTTTCATTATTTTTGTAAAAGTAATTCTTTAGTTAAAGTTAAATAGATATCTGTACTTTAAAACGCAGGCTATAAAACAGAGATCTGAAATTCTTGAAGAAAGCCAAGTAAAGAGAGTCTTAAAACTATTAGTTTGTAAGATAAAGCTTGAAACATAAAAAAAGAACCAACAATAATAAATAAGATACTCAAAGATGGCAATTTAACGCTATTGAAATTTGAAATTACATTTAAATCTTAAATAAACATATAAGGACTGGATATATATATATATATTTCAATAATAATGATTCACCGTACAATAAATACTGGCGAATGCCCACGAATATATTTTTAAGGTACGCAGTGTTACTTATTTATAAGAAGCGCTAAATTAGCTCATTTGTCCGCGCGGGCGCAGGTCGTAATTTGAGAGACCATTTTTTCTTATTATTAAACTACAAATAATAAGGTACACGAGTTTATGTTTGTGTGTTTGTTAAACTTACATTTGTTAGCGAATAATTGACATTTGCATTTAAATTATTTTTTATTCTTCTAGTACGGATAGAGCATGGAGAAGTGTATTAATTTATTAAAGTATAGTTATATATAGCTTTTTTTTCTGTTAAGATATAACAAAGAATTGTGAAAATCAAGTATATCGATGTACATATGAATAGTACCTAGTGTTAATTAATAACCTTCCATAAATATTTATATAAGAATCCGTTACTTAGTGACTAACAGACAACACATAGATGAAACTTCTATAAAAAAACTCTTAAGGAGTGTATGGGGGCCCTAAGAGAGGCTTCACGCCGTATTCCGCACACAGCAGAGTAGGCAGAGGGAACCTAGTGGTAAGACACTTCGCTCTCCAATTTCCACCCAATTCTGGAGGCATTGCATCCCTGCGCAACGACTGGCAATAAGAGAGAATTTTTCGAAATTCCAGTGGGAACGAGAAAATACTTACATTTTACGTCTTGAAGTTCATACAAACAAAGTAGCGGGCGACAACTAGCATAATATAAAATATAATGATTTTCGCAATATACGATTTCTTATATAGTTATTGGTATCTACATAAATACATACATATATGGGTGACATAGTTTTATTAAGATAAATAAATATTTTAAATGCGGCATAAATCTGACAAGCTGACAAAAGATTTACGATCCGCTAAATAATGGCTCGAGAAGCTTAAAATTTTATATCTCAACCTTCATATAGTTTAAAACCGTTGTGGCACAGTGGGAGACGCGTTTGCCTCCTAACGTGGATGTGGGTTCGATCCCCGCTCAAGGCCATATTATATAAATGGGGAACGGAAGTGTATAACCTGCGGAAATGGAAATCGAACCCACAGCAACCCCGTTTACAGGTAAAACGGCCTCTAAGCAAAATACGACGACTTAGTAATATTACAATAAATAATTTTAGACATGGCAACATAGAAACTAAAAAAAAAACCAAAATGCTTCTACGTATCCGTGCAATATCGTTGCTTGAAAAGAAAAAAACAGCACATTTGAGCTCATTGGCCATTATCTATTTACATCTACAAAAAGGCATCGACAATTCAATAAACCGGTATGAATGGATCCGATTTTTTTACGCGAATGTTTTGCGCGATCGTGAATGAAATATTTTTTGGTATATTAATAGTATAAACGAAGTTTTTTTTAGATACATACTTTATTTTTAGAGGGAAGCCAGAGAGGAGGGCCACTGTATGCCTGTTTCACCTGGTTTATTGTCATGAACTTCTTCATACTTAATATGACACTAAAGAGATTAGTTTCATTATCAGCTAATAATAAATACGGACAGCGCACCAGGGCATACATGGTTCCTTACTTAATAAATAACTTGGACACTAAAATACGAAGTAAAATTACTGAGGGAAGCTTGAATCAATTATTAAAGAAATATTATTTAAACCTATAATAGACGACCTATTATAGGTTTAACCGAGAACAACCTTCGTGGTTTTTTGTAGTACCTTTAATAATGTTTCAATTTATTTGTATGTATAATGATAGTAATAAATAATTAAAAAAAAAAAAAAAAAACTAGGTTCCCGGGTTCCCTCGGTCTACCCTGATACATGCGGGTTACAGCATACAGGTTAAATAAAAAGAGTTAATTTGGTGGATAAAGTGCCGATAGTGCCCATTATTCTTGGTATCGGAGTTATCTCGAGCTTAGAATGAATTGTGTGCTATACACTATTTTTAGTTACTATAATTTTAGTACGCAAACGAAGTCGCATGTAAAAGATAGTCTAGACATAAAGGGTTATCGAATTGAATACTATCGCTCATCTCACCCGCACACCCGGTATAAAGGAATAAGGAAGTTGATTATGAAATATTCCCATTTGTCCGCATTGTTCCATTCAAGATCTGTCATGTTATAGTTGAACTAAGGCTTGGTTTACATCGTCGTGATTTTTTATTAATTTTGTAAGTCATGGGAAAGAAATCTAATAATTGTTCTTTTAAATAGCATTATGGGCCTATTGTATATTTAAAAAACTATTATGAAATAGTATCTCTTATATATTATAAAAGCCATCATGGCGCAGAAACACAGTGTCTGATTGTAAGCACGTCTGTTATGAATTCAATTTCCACTCATAATAAATAATAATTTTCATTTTCCCACTTTGTGTAGCAGTAGCAAAACAAAGTGCGACGTTTAATTTTACCACTCCGGCTTTGAAAAGTCTTACAATCGGGCGGAAATTGTGTACAATATGCTTAACTTAACTTAACAGGGTCACTCTGGCTACTCTGCCATATGCTGGAAAAAAAAAAAAACTTTTTTTAACAAAAAGTTTCTCAGTAGTGTGTACCAGTACCAATCTTTATATCAAGACCAGCCACTTAGTAATCTATCATGTACGTTATTGCGTTTAATGCACGCTAATTGGGATGTTCTGGTACACTTCGTTATCTTGATCCATACAATGGGATTTGAGTTATTCAAAGCTTATAGTGTGAATGGATATAGCTTAAATAGATATTAATAAGTGGTTGATTTTTTTTACATCTTCACGCATTTTCCCGCATAATAGGGAAGGCAGAGGGAATCTAGTGTTATAACTCTTTGTTCTCACTTTTTGCGCTTTGTCTTGTTACCAGAGTGAGCAAATGAAAATAATTAATTTGTTAAAATCAGTGAGTGGGAATCGAAGCCACAATCGTCACGTTTTAAGTTACCCTCATATGCCACTGCGCCTACGGCATAACTTTAGTTTTACGCTATAACCCATTCATAGCAGGGTATGCAGCAAGAAGGAGGGTATCATAACATTAAGGTCTTAAGAAACTTCGTTCCCAACTTTTCATTAAATTTTCAATTTTTCATCTAATGTACTTGTTGAGAAGCGGAAATCAAGACCGCGCTCTTTATATCAGTGTGAGGGAATCAAAAAGAAAATATTCCTTTACAAAGAAACGTGAAACTTGTATCATATTCAATTTCCTAAGTGAAAAAAGTAAAAATATGTCATAAAATAAAAGTAAAAAGCATCACAGAGCGTGGGGGCTATTCTCATATGTATGAAATACAAACTGATTGAAGATTGCATGTGATGGATGTAAATGAGAATGGTTCATGTCTTGAATAATAGGTACCTTAGGTTATAGAGCCTTGAAGGGATAATACACATTCATATGAATACTAATATTATAAGGCTGCAAAGTTTGCTTGGTTGAACGCACTAATCTCAGGAACTACTGGCAGAACTCAACGCCACGCACTATCTTCTTGCCAGAATGAGAAAATAGAAATATCTCATTCCCAAAGGAGAATATGAACTCGCAACTGATGCGTTTACAGTCAGACGCTGTACTTCTGAGCCACGAGGGCTTGAGCTGAGCTATATTCACAATGTCTCATGTCACAAATATTTTATCCTATTGTCTAATCTTTGCACTCTCATGTGAATTACGCCTTTAGAATAAATACCAGGATACTCTTTTATTTAACTTCTGCATCAGCTTAACGTATCGTAATACGTTAAAGTAAATTATTTCTTTTGTGATATCCTTAGATAGATTGTTGTGAGAGCTGTAGGAATAAAAATCAAATATTCGATAAATATTTTTTTATGGAAAAATGGGTACCTACAATGAAATTCTCTTTACCTACTCCGATAAGCACTGAAATACACCCAGCAGCGTTACTTAATAGGCGATAAGTCAAACGGAGCGACTATTTCTTAATACTAAATTCTTCACAATTCTTCAAAATATGAAGAGAAATGTGAAAATAAATAGAAATAATTATATTTGATTGCCATCGTCAGAAATGTTATTATATGTGTTGTAAAAATAATTGATATCATAACTGATAAAAAAAATGTTTTTTTTACCTCACGCTGCACTCTGGGTCAGAGGGAACCTGGGAATCTAGTGTTTTACAAATTAGTCAAATTCAGTTTCTTAGATTTATTGATATATCGGAAAGTGGGAATAGAGTATCTTAATACTAGGTTCCCTCTGACTACCCTGCTATATGCGGGATACGGCGTAAAGAAAAAAATACATAGTTCAAGTCGGCTCCCAAAAAAAAAAAACATGTCAACAAACCTTAATCTTACATCAGTAAAAAAACTTTGTTCAAATCTCTCTCTTACCTGAAACAAAGAGAAAATTATGTCAGTTATGTAAGTAAAGTGCATGAAGTGAACTTAACTGATATGTAAGTCAGCGTTCGTCAAGCACTAGTTATCCCCAACTTAAGTCGTTAAAATGTAGAGTTTGTGAGATTTCGCCTGGAAGTTCGAAAGTTCTTTGTTAAACAAGATAGTCTTGATCCTGTTGAAAAGCTTTGGAATATAAAGGTGTATGTTGTATGTTGTAACGGAAAAAATAAATAGTTTAATTTCTACAAGATAACGCGCGGCGTTTAACTCCGCTACTCAACTCTGTGTTTTGTGGCCGTCGTAGCGTAGGGGAACAAAGGTGTTAATGTAAACGGGATGGTTGTGGGTTCGATTCCCACTTGAGAGAATAAAATATTTAATATTTCTCTCTTTAGTAATGAGTTAAAGCGATTTGGGGCGGAAAGTGAAGAACGGAGTGTCTGGACACTACGTTCTCACTGCCTAGCATACTATAGGCGAAAAAAACATTTAAGCTGTGTACAACATATAATAGAAAATCTTAGACAGCAAGTTGTTTGCCGCGGGTGATCGAGCTAGTTCTATCATAACAAGATGTACTATAACGATTAGAGTTATATAATAAGAGTGCAAAATAATGAAATATTGTAATAAAGATCTATGATATCATTATAGGATTCACGCTTCTTAAGCTTAAAGTAAGTAGAAATCAGTAGTGGTAGTAAAATTTCATAACTTTTTATCCCATTCAAAGATATTAGGTAGAAAATTATGTATAAATTTTAGGAGATTGTTAAATTATATATGGTTTTAAAAGAAACTAAAAAACATGCTTTTCTATATCAAGTTGAGACAAATACTATAGAATGAAATAAATTATATGAACGTAAATTCAAATGGTTTCCTAGTGGCCTCTAAAGAGTTCCAATATTCAGGTCCTGGCTCCATCACCACATTTGCTCAATGATATGGTAATACGTTTAACAAAGTAAATTTTAGCATATTTTAAAGAGTAAAAGATATTTAAAATAAAAAAAAAACTAAGCAGGCCGTCATTCTACCAGTGAGCAAGTAAACTCGTTTTTATCTACGCCTATTCCATAAAATACCTAGCGGCTTAAAAGATAATAAGCAAAATAACAATTGATTTCACTTATTATATTTGGCACAGCGTCTGTCTGCTGCCCTGCTATATGCAGCGAGAAGCTCTAAAAAATATGATTTGTTGAGGAGATGAAATATGTATTTAAATTTATATTTCCATTCTTCGCTCTGGTGTCGAGGAAAAGCACGGCATTGAGTTCTGCCACTCAACACGCAATGCCTCCAGAATTCGGCAGAAAGTGGGGAACGGAGTGTCTTAACACTGGATTCCCTCTGCCTACCCTGCCGGGTGCAGGATACAGCGTGAAGCTGATTATTTGTTCCAAGCCCAAAGTAAAATATCGATACCACAATATTTTAAACGTAATTGGCAACAAAATAAAGGGAACTGAGAATCTGAAGAGATAATTTCGTCGGAACAAACCCCTACGGCTAGTGCACTGTAAACAGTGATTACTAGTCAAGATGATATGATTGCTTTAAGGCTCGAAACGTGAATACAACTACGGACCTGGAACAGCCCTGGGGGACACCTCGGTTTCACTTCAATATTGGTTTAGGTTCAGCAATTTCATAAAGACTCAATAATATGCTTCAGAAATAATATGGATTTGGGCAGAAACTATTTTAATTTTGTCTCATATAAAGCGATTGTGGGTAATGTCGCACGAAAGATGGCCAAATTGAATTTTGAAATCGCAAACTTTTCTAATGTTAAAAGTTTAAAACGTTAGGACCCCTATTATTAAAAAGGTTTGAAAGGTGTTATGGTGATGAGTTTTGGTGAATCTATTCCTTTTGTTCGCAAGGGATGGTGGTAGCTTTTATTAAGTTTCAGGACATATTTCATATTTGGCTATAATTTCATTTTTCGCTTTAGTAGACATAATGTGACGTTGATTATCGTTGTTCAACACGCAAGAACCAAAAATTAGATATGGATGAGGTCCGGAGTGTCTTGACACTATTTCACTCTGACTACCCATTTATATCCGAGATTTTATTTTTTAAATGAACTAATTTTACATATTTTTATATTTTTTCGAGTAGAACACTGTACTTTCTAGTAAACAATAAAATATTACATTTTTGGTATATATTTTTACTTACTTTAAAAAATATCCTTATTCATTAGATATGACCTTCTGATTCTGATCTCTGGAGGATACCACGCCTGTCACATAACACATACAGCGGTATCATATTTCGTTTCATCATCATACTTATTCAGTATTTTGTTTTTGTTTCAAAACAATTAATAATTTTGATTTAAATTTCAATACTTGACTTATGACTATGACTAATCCTACAACAGAACAGTGAAAAAGGTGTTGTAAATAATAGCTTTTCCATTAAACTTTCCGGAAGCCAACTAAAGTTCACAATTTCACGCCTATTACGAAATCAAAGCCGCCGTTAAATAAGTGTTAACGACGCAAAGACTAGCAGGTTAATGATATTTTCTTCTAGTTGCGAATTGAATTGCGTTTTCATTATAGAAAATACTCTAAAGTAGGTTCTTAATGACGAAACAATTCTCAAAGCTCTTAAGCTAGAGCTCGCTAATCAATGGGACTACTGGAATAAAAGTTTATTCTGTGAAGCTTTCTTTTACGCAATAGGAGTTAAAGTCGTATAGATGGGGCTTAAATGAAAGTGGTAATTGTATTTTTTATAGAGGCGGCGTCGTAAAAATAGATAATATTATATATGGCCAGTGCAGCGTTTGTTTGTATGTTCAATTAGAATTGTTTTTTGGATTTCGTAAGATTAAGCTAAGAAATATTATATGTATCGAAGGGTGAGGAGCTAGGAGCAGTGCTTAGGTCTCTCGATCGAGATGATTTTAACAAGATTTTTTGTTATTAGCTTAATAATTTATTAATGTCAATTTTCGATTATTATTTGGGAATGTTGTAATTTTAATTATTAATAAGTCAAACAAAAATTAAAATAAATGTTAATTGATTGATTCATTTTATATTGTTTTATGTAAGTTGGAAGTGATGACATTTAGATTCCGAAGATCAGCCTCAAAACAAGCACACATTTTATGTTTACATTTCAACCAAATCTGGATCTACGAAATCTGGATTAAGATGTGACTGTGCGAATATTCATAGCATATTCATATTCATAGACTGTGTGAATATTCATAGCAATAAATTAGCCAATATTTAGAAATGCACAAAAAATTCAACGCAGCGGGAAAATGACATATGCCTTATTTAGTTAGTACTTAGACAGTTTCTAAGAGGTGCAGGATTCGAATCCCGTTACGTACAATTTTTTACTGATTCTAATAATAAATAAAATTTCGTTTCACCTCGAAAAATATACAGCAAAATATGAAGCTAAAAAAGCGAACGTAAGTCACAATTAGCTTTTAAACATTGACATTTTTATCAACAGATTCGTGCAACACGCAACCCTCTCTCTATAAGGCTGTATATAACTCAATTGAAATTACACAGGATTCACTTCTTCAGCTTTACGCTCGACTTATCGAGATGCATTTCGAATAAATCTCGAATCGAGACAATCGACTCACGATCAATGCGCTTAGTAGACGTTTTTGTTTTTTAAAACGTACTTAGCCACGTACTGTTTGAATGGCGTAGTAAAGAATCTATTTTGCAAAATAGTTTTTTCTACTTATATTAAAAAAATAAACTTTACGAGGATGCTGGTTTGGGCACGCCGAACGAATAAGTGATGAAAGAATAACAAAAAAAGATGTATAACGGACTTCGGTTGACCTTCGAAAATACAGTATCAAAGAAACTGGACGAAGGTCACAGGTAAAAAGCATGAGAACCCCCCGGAGGGCATGTATGAAGAGGTTGATGACAGTGAACGAGGCGAAAGAGATATGTAGAGACCGTAGCATTTGGCGTTCCGTTCTCTCTGACTTCTCCGCTAGGGATAAAGCGTGAAGCTGTATTGTGTGTTATTGTTACGAGGATGGATGGATGTTTCTTCTACTTTCATATAAAAACTACTGAACGGATTTACATTAAGCTTTACGATAATATACTTTAGAATAAAACATTGGCTACAATTTATGTGATGTTAATTTTGTATGATTTAGCTATAGTATAACTAAAAGTTTAAACGGGTGAAGCTGCATTTGTGTCGTTAGTTTTTATATTTATAATTGATATTTTTTTACAAAGATAGAAAAACTAAAAAAGTAATTAAACGGTTGGTCCTCTAATTTCATCTTCCGTCCATAAGAGGTATCAAATTATATGAAAATAATATTTTTTTTACTGGGGAGACTTATATTTTTTAAGTCTCTATTATTTGTGTCATAAAACTAAGTTTAGTTTCTGTTACAATTATATGAAAAGAATATCTATCTAAAAATATCTGTTACGAAATTCTAAAGTCAAAAACATAAAAATATTTGTATAACGCGTTTAAATGCTATATAAGTATACATATTCATACCACACTAAAGCATCAACCTTCCCTTCTCTATATGTGAATTGGGTGAAGACAATAAGCTCTACACATGTCTGTCTCAACGGTCCAATCCCGATAGGATTAGATGAAAGCTCAGTGGAAAGCTCGAAAATAGGGAATGGAGCAACGTTACGTCGTGTACTGTCTAGGTCTTACTGTCCAGTGAAAGACACTAGTACTTATGTATATAAAGTAAATTTATATTGAGTCTAAAAGATTTTGGTTTCACTCAATTACTTTATGTATGTGGTAGTTTAAAGATTTTTATAAAGCAGTATTCCATTCCCTTGTATGTGTTGACTGTGGGTTCGAATCTCGGTTGAGGAAAACCAGACACATGAGGAAATATATGAAACTTATTATCATCAATTTCATTACATAATGTGATACTCTATTTCACAGGCGCTAAACTTTTAAGTGAAAGTCACAGTGCCCGAATAATCGTTCCAAAAAATGAATGGTGCGTGGGGAAGGGATTCTTTTAACAGGGTCTTCATTATCTTTAAAGATTAATTTAAGTTCCCTCTACCTACCATTTTATGTGCGGAAAACAGCTTGAAGCTAGAGAAAGTCTATTCATTTGTTTGCAAAGAAAATTTCATGAAAATTAAACATAAAAATAAATGGAGAGGATTAGAATATTGGAAGTTGAAATTATATATAAATGAATTATTTTCATTTTCTCTCTTTTAAAAATTGAGGAAAATAGTGGAACGGAGTGTCCCAACACTAAAACCTCTCAGCTGCCCACAGCGCCATTATACATATATTACAACGGCGTCAATATATCTTTTTTTGGGCGTCCGTTAAGAATCACTTAAGTAAGCGTCGTAAAATGATCGGAGATCGCAACATTTTAATTGGCAGCTATTATCGTTTATGGATACCTGGGATACATTAATCTAAACTGTCTTGAAATACAACTCGTGAATAATTTTGCTTTTAAAAGTAAATCATAAAAGCTTTTTGAACTTCTTAATAAGCTCAATATAATTTATGATATTTGTTTTTCAACCATATATATATGAAGAGAAATATGACACTCCAGCTAAAATTTTTCGTCGATTTAGATACTTAAGACAGCGGGAAACAATTCAAATTCAAAATATTCTTTATTCAGATAGGCAATTATTATAAGCACTTTTGAATCGTCGAGTGAACATATGAACCAAAAGCTACCACCGGTTCGGAAGGCAGCTCTGCTGAGAAGAGCCGGCAAGCAACTCAACAGTTGCTCTTTTCAAAATCAATGGTACAATCTATTACATTTGCTGGCAGCTATCCTGCATTACATTCAATAGACATTGTAATACATAGAACAATTCGAGATTTTGAGAACACAGAATCGATGATACTGAAAGAATGTCAAGTAAAAAGCATAAAATACCCAGGACTAAGAGCATGAGGCTTCCACAGGCTTATGTGGATTGACGACAGTGGATAAGGCATAAGAGTGCAGAGACCGCTTAGAAGAGTTTGGCATAAATTTTCTCTAGCTATACAAAAGAAAGGAGAGGGATATGTCCAGCAGTGGACGAGGACAGGCTGATGATGATGATGATGATGATGATACAAAATGAACTTTGAACCTAACCAGCACCCGTCGCGTCCAATCAGGTACATGTCAACTGAGCAACAACGGTGTCACACATAATAATATGTCCTTAATTTCTTAAACAGAATCAATTGTCGCGATAATTCACGAGTACCGTCCTAACGAAGCGTGCAACCGCAATTTTGTCGGTCATTACTTTTATCTGATGAGCATACTATCGGTGCCGTTACTAAAGTATTTGAGGTTTCGAAATTTTCATGTATATAATAGATAGCTTGGTCGAAAAAATACTTAAGAGGTCCCCTCAGGGAAGGTGTCTGAATTAATTTGGTTTTTTTTTAGCTTCATGCTGTATCCCAAGAATTATCATAGCAAGGCAGAGGGAATTTTGTGTCAAGACCCTGCGTTCTCCGCTTTCGGTAGAACATTTTAACTTTTTTTTAAAAATGGAAGTAAATTAAAAAAAAACGTGAGAAAAATATTTTTGTAAACGTATAAAAATTTTAACATAACAAGACTCCAATCCGCGTTCATTATAAAGCGCCTAAGCTCCGACCACTAAGTTAGGTCAATATTATTATGTAATTGATACCACTTATTTATAATATTTAAAATGTTATTCTAAAATTTTAAAAAATAATTAATTAAATAACGTATATTTAAAATAGCTCTAAGTATACACAGAGAGAAGCTTTAAAGCCGTCAAATGATAGAAATTACAGAGCTTAAGATAGTATCTAAATTATAGAAAACATGACATAACAATTTATTGTGTTAGCGACACAGAGTTCACTCGATGCTGGAAGTGATTTGAAACTTGATTACGACTATCTAAGTAAAAATATTAAGGGAATATTATAAAATCTATACTAATATCGTAGAGCCGAAGAATATGTTTGATTGGACCCGCTAATCGCAAAAATTAATAGTTTAATAGTAATAATAGTCTTATAATAAAAAGGCCTCTATAGAATTTTATAAATTTGATTTTTTTATCGAAGTGAGTGCAACCCACAATAACTATGGTAATATAAGTTGACTGAAATAAATAAAAATTGACGAAAAGTGGATAATTTAGTCACTAAGCTTTCTATTGCTTTAACATTTAAAAAAAACGCAAAAAAAACTAGTCTAGATATTTTTAACATTTTTAAATTGTTATGTTAACATTTTTCATACGATATCTCTAAGAAAGTGTCTAATCTAGTATTCTACAGCCATATACCGGGTAAGGGAAGCTCAATAGAATGTTATTGAATTAGTATCACGCACAAAACCGGTATTTATGGCCGGTAGAAATGTTAAACATGAGGTATTTTATATTTTTGTATAAGAAAAAATTAAATTTAACGCGATGGTTGTGAGTTTGATTCCCAGGTGAAGAATTGAATTGAAATTTTTGTTTCGTCGCTCTTGTAAAAGCTCAAAGCTGAGTACCGTCTCTCCACATGCAATGTTTCCCAGATTGGACGGTGGGTGGGAAACGAAGTTTCCTTATACTAGGTACCATATACCTACCCTAATTGCGGGGTCGTGGTAAAAAATCACAATATTTTTACATTTATTTGAATATTTACTACAAAGATGTTGTTAATCAAATGAATTGTACTAAAAAAATTACATAAAGAAAGACCCTGTAGAGTATAGCCTTGATTACGTAGCTAGTAAAGTTCTAGCAGGAGTATGCACTTATTTTGTATGAAATTAATTACAAATATAAGTTTATAATACTTTTTCCCATGAAATAACTATTATAATTCTCACTTCGTGCCAAATTTCATAACTGTTGGTCCACAGGAAAGTATAGCTTTTAATTACAGGGTGAATTTCACGCTCGTATCTTTTGGTTGGCATAACTTAGAAGCTTAAGATATTAATTTCAGCTTCAGCAGCAGCTACGCCATCTGACGGACAAAATATGACCCCACGGGTTTCGTATTTTCCTTTTGAGGTGCAGAACCCTAAAAATAAGCACCAAAATCACAAACGTATCTAAAAAAATATTTTCACAATCCATATTGAAAAGCAATTCGTGTAACGAAATAACAACGCGGCGTCCGGCTGCTGTTGGAGTGACCAATATTATTTGTGGTGTATGCGAATGTTGTTTTATAATATTTACACATTTTCTGATATCGGTTTTTGGTTCGTAATTGGATTTCTGATTATTGTTTGTAGTAAGTTTAAATCCCATTAAAAATATTAGTGGGAAATGAGAGTCAAGTTCAAATGGAATAGTTTACAGGTTCCAGGCAGAAATATTTGAGTCCTCGTGTCCCAGGACCAGTGCCAGAGCGGAATGGCGAGAAGCAGTACCGTATAGTTTTAGTGGGAATTCGGATGGCCTACATCTATGTCTGTATAGTCCAGATTACCCGTTCAAGTCTCAACACGAGCGGCTATCGGTAACAGGATTTCCTATGGCGTATTTATGTAAAAAGGTCTCCACCAGGAAGAGCGAACTGGTCAAGGTCACGGAAGCCGAAGAAAAGGAGAGAACTTCAATATTGTAAAATTGGTGACAATTTCTGTGTCTACGCTAGGTGTAATTCAAGCTGACGTTCCCCACTTTCCGCTGAATTCTCGATTTATTACCAAGTGAGGGAATCACATCTTGGAGGCACCAGCATATGGCTGTTTTGTATCGAGTCCAACACGCAATTTCTTGATAATTGGGTATAAAATGGGAAACTAAGTCTGTAGACTGCTTCACGCAGGAAAAAGCGTGAAGCTGATATAAACATTCTCCTAGTGAGAATCAAACTCAAACTCTTCGTATGTATCAAACGCATCTCAAATGCTCCACGACGGCGCGGCGTCTTAAACTTTATCAAATGTTGCATAAATCTTCAAAAGTAAGGAAATCAAGTCAGATTAATTATAATAGTCTCAAGTCGAGAATACTTTAAAAGTTCAAAATTTAAAGAGCTCCAATTAAACTTTTGAATACGTAGCGACGGACAAAAACTTAAACGCTGAAAGCGACGTCTACAACGGTGATGCTGGGAAAAAGTTTAACTTCTTATGTATTTCTCTAGATTATCATTTTAGGAATTAAGTTGGGAATAAGTACTTTCCTGAAAGAAATATAAAAAGCGTAGACTAGATGTGTTTTTAAAGTATATACTAGATCTTATATCCTTTTATAATTTATGAGCTCCTAATATTTCATAGTTTTTTTATTTCTTTTTCATGTATATCTATCTCCACATATTTATCCAATTACGCCTCTTAACGCGAATATTTCAAAACTCAGGTGCTGACACTCTAATAGTCCGGAGCGATGTATATTTAATTCATTCATTATTGAAATTATATGGAAATACTGATTTATATCACAAAATGACTTTATGAATATTTATCGTATCGTATCGATTTTGTTCTCAACTTGCAAGAATATGAGAATACTTAATTTAGCTTAATTTATTCTGTTGAAGCTTCATAGCGAGCTCTTATAGCGTGTATAGAGGATCTGTGACCTAGTTACGAGATAATTTGTTAAAACTTCATAAAATATTGACAGCGTCATTTATAGGTATATGAAAATAACCAGCCAAGCGCGAGTCGGAATCGTCCACTGAGAGTTCCGTAACAATATCAGGATTGTAGGTTAATACGAAGTATAAGTTATAAAGTTAACAAACTTTAGTCAATTATATATATAAGATTGTAAGTTCGATGCATCGTTGGAGATGTTTTTTTCACAGATTTGGTAACAGGTTCAGTGTTGTGTTACGCCACTACAAGTTTATAAAATAAAATGAAAATAGAATAAGAAATGCTTTAACATTAAAAACAGCACTATTTTTAAATAAATCTAATTCATAAATACGAAGTTATATCTGATCTGCGTTACACTCTCGTGCGACGCAAATTTCTTTTCAATTTAAAATTTGTATGAAAATCAAGTCCACAACCGCCTTAGTAATAACTACATTACAATACTAACTAATTTTATTATGCATAAATATAATACATATTAAAATGTATAAACTACAATATTCTGTCCAGGTGTCATTGGACAGCGTTGTATATCGCCACGACGTCGCAGTAGGGAGCCAATTGGGTATGGTCTAAGCTTAAAATTTAAGGAAAATTTCTTTATAATCGAGATCGTAGTGACACAATTTAATAGAATCTGACTGTAAACGCGATGGTTGTAGGTTTGATTCGCATTCGAGGGAATGATTATTATTTTCATTTCCTCGCTCTAGTAAACGAAGTGTTGAGTCTCGCCACTCAACACGAAATAACAAGAAAATTACGCGGAAACTGATAAACAGAGTGTCTAATCACTAATTTCGCTCTGTATAGCTATATAGGATAAGGCGTAAAGCCACTTAACAAATTAAAAACATTTAATCAACCCGCTCCTCCCTATCTCTTACATCTTTATGAAAGAGCGATGACAGGAAGACAAATTAATACTCGCGACACATGCGCGCTCCGCATTAGATAGGATTAAAATAACAAAAACAACAAAATATAATTAAACCGGTATTTTATAACCGTCTGTCTGTACGTTGTTAATTATTATTCATTAAACGAATGGAGGACACAGTGGGACAGCGTCTGACAATTAATGCAATGATGGTTGTTGGTTTGATTCTTGTTCGAGGGAATGATGGATTTAAAATTGATTTCATTTTAACACGCAATGTGTCGAAAATTTGGGGGAATGTGGGGAATGCTAGGTTCTTTCTGCTTACTCCGTGAAAAGCTGACATAAAGTACTATATGTATAATATTGGATGATGTCTCAATACGACGATTTGAGGTTTGACGACAAAACATCTTTAGATTTCGTTTCTTTAGAGCATAAATAACTATTTACAGAACATGAAAATCTTACTAATATTATGAATGTCAAAGTTTGTGAGGATGGATGCTTGTTTCACTTTTGCAAAAATTACTGAACTTATTTAGGTGAAACTTTATATTATAATGGCAATATGTTTACGCGGACTAAGCCGCATTTGGGTTGCTAGTTTGTATTGAATATCATTCTGCCTTGATAAATGTTTATTCTCAGGAATAATCTTTGCGTAGCAAAAATTTCAAATATCTCCCTACACAGATATTAACAGCCAAAAATAATTAAAATCCAAAATAAATTCTAGCTTATAAAAATTGCGACGTAGTTCGATAAGATCTCGCGGCGCGGATTCGAGTCCCTACCGTTCATATTTTATACGTTTCCTTATATTTTTCCTTCCTTAGTGTGTGTTAATGCGTAAGTAGAAATCGAACCTACAATCAATACGTATACAGTCAGCCGTTATCCGACAAATATACCTCCATTAATATAATTAAAAAGAATATAAAGCTTTTAAGGGGAAAATTAAACTATAGTAATTGCTAATAACACGTTGTATTTAAAATGACTAACATAAATACTACTTTGATAAATAAATTATTAATAATTTCTATAATTATTAAATAATTGCATATAATAACTTGTTGTTTATAGGAATTAAACATTGATAGCATATTTTAGTGACAGATTTAAATGGAACTAGGTGAGATAGGAATCGAATATATATATACATGTAAGTATTATAACTAGAAGGATTTTGTATGTTTCATGCATATCCCGCAGGGTAGGTACAGGGAACCTAGAGTTCACACACTGTGTATTGAATCGCGTAGTTCAACGCCGCGCTTTGCCTTATTACCAGAGCTAAGAAGTGAAAATAGTTCATTCCACCGAATTGGAATTGAACCCATAACCCTCGCGTTTACAATCAAACACTGTGCTGCTGCTCGCACAGTGAATGTTTTATAATTTTTGTAGTTAATAAGGCCTTATCGTCACAGTTGGAAGATGTATGTTACTATTGTTGTGTGGACCATCCTCACGTGGACGCATTATTATATATTTTTTATTATTTCCACACATTTGTAAGACAAGCCGCGGCGTTGTGCTCCGTCACTCAACAAGCATTCTCTCAAATTTGGGATTTGTAAATGTGGGAAACGGCGATGAGTTACTATAAAGTATATACAGATATAATTATGAATACAAAATAATCGTGACTGACTGACCAACCAACTGACGCCAACCTCATGGCCTCATATAGCGCTTGTACTAAATTTGGTTTTCACAAAAAAAAACACATTTAAAAGCTTCCCCGAAATAATTCGAAGTCAAAGAAGCGACGTATTGCAATTTTTGAATGCATTCCTTCAACCGTGGTCAAATATTATGGTCTCCGAAATAACAAGTTATATAAACTTAAGTAATTAGGGTTGAAAATGACGTGATAAAATAACGCCATCATGGGTTCGAGACAAACTTGTAAAATCATTTAGATTGTTAAAAAAAAGATAAGTTCTGTTTAGTTACAAGTAAAGAAATAAAATTAAGATATTTAAATTTAAAACTTCTTTGTATAACTAGATGTTAATAAATAAACAGCTACAAGTGTTAACATCGTTCATCCTTTGTTAAGGTACAAGCCAAGAAAAAAGGAAAATCAACCGCAAAATAGTTAAAAAAACTTTCGTTGACCTATATATAAATAGGTACGTATAGATGACACTAAAAAATTACCCATGAAGTTAAAGAATAAACTTAAAAACACATCTTTATCCTGTACTAGCACAGCTTAAACTCTGAACAGTATCACTATTCAGGTCCTGGTTACATCTTCAGATTTGCTCTATGACACAAAAATTTTGTCTCGTTACCTACGTATAACTACCATGTAATAATTAAAAGTGAGTCAAATTCATTTTTTATAATTTTATAACATAGTTAATAGGCACCCTAATACAAAGACATTAAAAACGGAGAATACTACCACTAAATATTTCTTTCATTTCTAAAAAAAATGTACTAAGCTTTACGTCGACAACCCTATACCACATAATGAGTATAGTAATTATCCAACATTTTGTTCAGTCAGTTGAAAATGACAAATGAGATTGAAATTGCATCGATTTGTTTATTTTTATACGTCCAGTACAAAATTGTATAATGCATCGCTCTGGTAGAACCCTACTCTGTTAGATGTAGAACACTGCGTAAGGCTAAAAAAATTATGCAAGCAATTTTATCACTATATTCTCTCATTTCAGGTCTTAAATTTCAATAAGAACTTGTCTAAAGAAGGATAAAAAAAGAAAATGCTAATAAATAAATGAGTTCAAAATATCTAATTTGTTGGTTTTAGCTCAGATTATTATTTCTAAAGCTCCCATACAATGGTTGTTATAGAATTAAATTACTATGATTTAAACGTATTTAGGCTCACGCAAATATCATTATCTTTGAAAGTTCCCACGAACTTTTACGAAATTGTAATCAACATGCGTGTCTCATATTGTTCATGGCCATATGCTCTTTCCTTGAAGATTGTATTTAATTTAAATATATTTAAGTAAAATTTATAAACGCGTATGCGGTGTCACTAAAATAAAGAAAAATCATACAACGAGACATTGGTGTAGCCATTAGTGCCCAAATGGCACGCTTGGAACGCCATAATTAAAGAACAGAACAGAAGTTGTAACAAATATAATTATTCTTTAAATGGATTTCGAATAAAGTGCCATCACATTTAGTAAGCACTTATTACAAACATACAATCGTGTTAACAGGTATATAAAATGAAATATATAGAATACTTATATTTAGATTTATACTGTAATTTTATTTTTGAAAAATTACACAATCTATTATTATTTCAACTGTATAATTTTAGAGCAAAATTGATGAAATATAAAGCCACCTAGCCAGCCTCGTGCTATCTTCCATAATCCTATACATAGAATGAGGAAGTGAACAGAAGTGACAATGATCGATTAAATTGTAATTGTGACTCACGGAGCACTTGTCAATGTTTAGTTAGTATAAAATTAAACTGGAAGTATGTAATATAATAGTACAATATATTTGTTGTAAACGTCTCATTTAATTGGAGAAATAAAGTTATGATTTTATATAACAAAATATAGGTAAAATGAGAATACCATAAAATTTTTAAAAAAAGTCAAAGAGAGAACCAAATGTTAAGACACTCAACCGTTAAGACTTTCTTTCCTTATTCCTTAATGATCAAAAATAGACGAGCTAAATTAGGGTTGATGATTCGGCCATAAGAAGAGAAGACAAACTCAATTTAGCATTAAATCCTAGAATCCTTAGAATATATCAATGTTGATATCCATTCCATTCACATTCTGTGTTCAACATAAATACTAACAAAGTAAGTCGGCTGAGCCGAGCGGGTGTTTATCAACAATTTAATCAAAACGACCGCCCGCTTTATGTTTCTGTCCGCGATGTTTGCAAAGATATTAATGAAATAAACAGAACAGTATGTTAAGAAATTAAATTGTTACCTTAAGTAATGTATATTATTTCAGGCCGTCGTAGCGCAGGTTGTAAGCGTGTTGTGAGTACGATTCCCATTAGAGGAAATGAATTATTTTCATTTCCTCCTGTTGCGTTCCACAGTTACGCAATGTTTCGATAATTAGACACCTTTGTCTACCTTGTTATACACAGAAAACAGCGTGAAGCTAGAAAAAAAAATCAAAGATAGAGACTTATCATTCACTAAATATGTATTAATTTTAAAAAAAGACTTAAGTAGTTAAAAAAATGAAAAGGCGGTCTCCTTGATCGAACACCTGACATAATTTACTTAAGCAACCGTCCGCGTCAGGTCGTATCAAAAGAATGAAATCATAAAGCCCTTGTACCGATTTGTCGCGCGATAAACGCGTGTAGCGATTAATTGTCGCGATAACGCGCGTGTGAGCGTTAAAACGCCTTTGTTATTTATGTCACTTATCTTATTTGGGATTTGTGTTATGTGCTTTCTATTTGTGACTTGTCATTTCTGTTATTTATTTGATTCTTTGTGATTTGGAATTATTATATTTTTACATATTTTTAGTGTGATGCATACCTAAAATAATTTATTTATATATTAGGAATTGGTTTTCATCATCATCTTAGCGTATGATTGTAAATAGGACGGTTAATGTAGGTTCGATTTCCACCCGGGAGAATGAATTATTTTCATTTCTATTACCATAGCTATAGTAGCACCTTAATGTTTTATATAAGTGAAGTAATTACGGTTGTTTATTTCCAATTCGGGAATCTCAAAAGACAAAAAAAAAAAATTAAAAGCGGGAATAAAAATCATAACGTATTATTTATTTTTCTACAAAGCCTCACGTTTTCAAAAATTATTTAGTTCATTTCTGTAATTATAAAAATATTTACTATCTACACTGAGAAAAAAATAAAAAGCTAAAGTATTACGCTCTAGTAAACTTATAAGGCGTTCTTCCGCAATTTGCAATTACATTAGAATTACAAGTTTCCTTCTATAGCAAAGATTTATTTGCGCCAGATTATACTCATATTTATTGTCTGTGACAGATTTGTACAGATGACATAAAATACAGTGAAACGGACTATTTTAGTATTCGTATAAAAAAAATTAAGTTTAAATAAATAGCTTTTTCTCTCAGGTTGATCTGTAAAATGTAGGAATTGTGTAGAAATTTTAAAAATCTAGTAATTGTTTTATTTCCTAAAGAGTTGAATATCGATATATATTTTATAGCGATAGAAATAAAGAGCGGTTGAATAGGTAAAGAACCTACTATCAAGACACTCTTGTTTTTCACCAGAATTCAAAACAACGTGTGATAGCGGCGGAATTAAACGCCGCTTTTAGTACAGAGTAACACATCACTAGACTCTTAACTTTTTCCATAAAAACACTAAAAAACCTACATAAAATCAAAAGCAATATAAATAACACCAATAAAATCGAGCGAGCTAGTTGTCCCTACATTTGTTTCTATACAATTTATGTTAACGTGAAACTAAATTCCTAACTCCACGAACAAGATAGAGACGTCGTGCATTAATTTACTTTATCCAAGTTTTCCTCGATACCTCATATTTAATAATATATTTGCTGATTATATTAATTATTATTTTTGCAAAGAAGATTTTGTAATAAGACCTGCATTGTAACACGCTGTAGCTTTAATTATTTTATATATTATTTTTATTTATTCATTCATGCATTAAGGAGACATTTCACTAACAATTTAACTATGAGGAAATTTTATAATTTTCTATCGGTTAAGTAATGTCAACAATTTGAAGATTGTTATTTACTATATAGAATGTGTTAGAAGGAATCTTTGATCCGATCGCAGCTCTGCCATCAAAGAGGCTATTTCGAACCGATTGATCGATTTGCTACAGAAGTCCCGACTGTATTTCAATGTTTATACTGAGAATACGATAATTTCTGATTTAATTGTTTTATTTACGATACAATGTGTTATGGCCGTCGTGGCGTGGCAACACAGTGTCTGGCAATACGTGCCAGGGTTGAGGGTTCGGTGGAATGGGAAGAAATTAATCATTTTTATTGTCCACTCTGACAACAAAACAAACCTTTGAATTCTGCCACTCAAAACACAATGTTTCAAGAATTTGGCGGACTGTAGAAAGCGAAGTATCTTATAAAAAATGTTCAATGCTTATCCTGCATAATACATAAAATGGCCGGAAAAATACCAGTTATACACATATTAAAAAAAAAAAGTAAAGAAACCAAAAAATACCTTTGCCGAGTTTCAGATACACCAAAAATAAAAATAAATTACCCGCGCTTTCCGCATTCACACTCTGCGGGTACAGATAAAAAATAAAATTGAATATGTCATTTATTATGTCAAATGATCACAACATAAAGGAGGTTTTATACAAGGTTTGAAAGCAGATATACGAAAAAAAGTTGACATTGGGTCAATGGTAATGTTTATGTGGTCGAAATAAAAATTACATTTATATCAGAACAATCTCGACAGGAATGACAGCGTGAAGGAAAAATAAGAAGGTTTTTTAGCAAAAAATTTTAATATAAGTTTGCTGGTAAGCAATCCATTATTTTATCTGTTGTAATTAATCAAAATCAAAACTCTTGAAGTGTCATTACTGAGTTTAATTACTTGGAAAATTGATAAACGATATTTATTTATTGTCCAACAGTATATAATGACTAGTGTTTTCTATACTTTATGAACATATCTATATGAAATTTATAAGATATATCGAGGAAGGCTATATAATATTATATAAATTTTTGGCCGTAGTGGCGCAGGGGCACAAGGGTATGTCTGTAACACGACGGTTGATAGCGAACGGGATGCAGCGTGAAGCTGACTTATTTCTTTGTTTTAGACATTTTTGGTCAGAATTAACTTTATTACTCATAAAAACAATTAGCTTCATCCCGAAAATCCCAAATTCGCTGTATCCCGCAAACAGCAGGGTAGACAGCGAGAACTTAGTGTTAAGACACTCCGTTCACAAATATTTGCCTCACACGGAGATCAAACTAAAGACCTCTCCAGTGAATACTTTATTTATTTTATTATTTAACTGAAATATCCAAATTTCAAATAAAAGTATTATATATTTTTTAAGAAAATTTAATATTCATAAATCGGTTGGTTTGTAAGTGACATTATAAAGGTTATATAATAATAAAAGTTTATTATACACATTATTTTTTATATCTTCCTCTACAAAGAGGCTGTGAGACGTAAGGGAACACTGTTTTCCTGAATAAGATCATTTCGATCGTTATCGCTTTGATGAATTTGCATCGCCCTTTTTATTGAATTATGCTTAAAAAAATTAAGTTGTTGTTCTTGACTGTATAAGGACCAGTCGTGGGTTTTATTTCCAATTGAAGAAAAATACAAAAATATCTTAGAAAATTTATTATAGATTTTACGCCATTAATAATAAAAATATTGGGCCAGTAGTGGCGTAGGAAGAAATTGTGGGTTCAATTCCCACTGTAGCAAATGAAATGTTTAATATTTTTGTTCCATGTTCTGGTAACGAGGGAAAGCGTGGCGTTGAGTTCCGCCGCTTAACACGCAATGCCTTCAGAAAATGGCGGAAATACCCAGATTTGCTGTGCCTATGTACGGAATACAGCGTCAAACTAAAAAAGTCTACCCAAACGAAATAATTGGTACACATCAAATAAATTATATACCTATACTATAAAACTGACAATTGACATATAGACTCACATACAAATGACCACTTTTGGAATATATATGACTATTATAAATCCCAATACATTTCAAAGGCACCAAACACAAACAACAAATAATTCAATTTTATTAAGAAGAAGATTCATAAAATTAACTTAATAAAGTCTACATTCACATCCTCGTATGTGGATTGTGACACAGTTTATTGGGTGCTAATGACACATCGCACGCGTCTCGCTTATTTCAAGATATTTAGTTAAATATAGACGTAGCAGTTGGGCTGTAAAGCGGACGAGATTGTATGAGTAATTTTCTTATTAAGTTAGTAATTATGACTGGTAATATACCGTCGCCGTCTATATCTGTAGTAATATTATGAAGCTGGTGTTTGTTTTGGTTGAACGCTCTAATCTCGGGAACTGTTGGTGAGGAATTATTTTTTGTTTGATATTCCATTTGCTGAAGAATACTAGGTAAAGAGACATTTCATTCTCTTTAATAGAGAATCAGTAATAGTTGTTTAAAATAAATTGATAATTGAAATGATTTTAAGAAATATATCATTAAAAAAAATTTAAAAATTTTAAGTTGCCCTGATGTAAGTAAGTAGGTAAGTAAGTACCTGATGTAAGTAGGTACTGCTACTCCGATATAAAAGTTAATTTTAACCAAATTCTTTCTGCGGTGTTTAAAAATCGAAATATAATTACCGTCTCAATAATGGACAAAAAATGGTAATAAACAAACATTTTAGTTCATATTTTTTTCTAGTTTAATCAAACTAAGCTGCCATGAAGATTCTCTTGGGAACTTATAAAATATATATCGGTTTAAAAATGCGTTACTTTTAACTCGTTACTATGAATGAAAAATATTAAATACTATATTTCCTTGCATGGGAATTGAACCCACAACTTACACCACGACTCGCCTCATTTAATTATACTTTTCTATACGTTATGATATTTCTATGCATAATTAATCTATTTCAGATATAACTTCAAAAATTCAAACAAAAAAAAATAATTTCAATACAATTTTGCATACAAAAATAGTAAATACAAAACCAATCTATTGTAAATATAATAATAAATGAATGATTTATTCCAATCGCGGGTGGTACAGCAATGACACGGCCCATATCTAAATGATGACAGATTTAGTGCCGCACTGCGCTCGGTTCTCAAGAGAAACTTCTATTATTTAGATTATTGACGGTAGGTTTGAAGCAGCATGCTATAAATAATTGTTTTTTTTCTCGTTGTCTATTTTTCTGCTTTATTAAGGTGTTTACTTTTAAGGTCGTCGTTGCGGAATGGCGCATTGTGTGAAGACTACGGGTGGGTTCGATTCTCGCTGACGCAAATGAATAATTTATATTTTCATTTCCTCACTGTGGTAACAAGACGAAACGTGGCGTTGATTTGCACCGCTCATCCTCATAATGTCTAGATAATTTGGGGGAAATAGGGGAGATATTTTAATGCTAGGTTCCCTTTGCCTATCCTGCTATATGCGAGATACAGCGTCAAGCAACAAGTTCCGTGGCGGAATTCAACGCCGCGGCTTGCCTCGACACTAGAGCGAAGAAGTGTAGTCTTGCAAATGTTTGCTTAACTATTATAAAATACACAAAATAAAGCTGAAACGCATGAGAGAGCTATATAATATATTTCGCTGCATAACTTACACAGACACCCTCAGACGCCACATGAACAGAGGCACATTTTCTATAAAAATTACCTGTAAACAAGAAGAAATAATAATATTATTAATTATTTTTTTACAATTATGATAACTAAATAATAAGAAAAACATTTTTTTTAAATAAAAACACAACTAACCAACAAAAAAGACAACCAATTATCGAGATATTGCGTATTAAATGGCGGAACTCAGATCCGCGCTTTGTCTATAGACTGGTGAATAAAAATATTTTATGATCATTCCTATGAGTGATAATTGAACCCAGAACGATAGCGTTTACAATCAGGCCCTGTTCCACTGCGCCACTAGTCAAATAAGTACTATGTACTATACTCATATTATAATGTCAACACATAATAGGACATTAATTATTAATGTTCATTAAACAACCTCATGGATATTTCTCACGTGAACAAACATATAGGAGTTAGAGAAAACAAAAATACCGCTCAAAAAACATACGGAACCGATTCGGCACGCGTGAAATGACACCTGTCAAAACAAAATGTACCGACTACTAGGCACATATGAAAGGCGGTAGCGATTTGCAATTTTTTTTAGCTTTACTCTGTATCTAACATATAACAAGGTAGGCAGAAGGGAACGTAATGTTGAGACACTCTGTTCCTCATTTTTCAGCCAATTTTTAAAACTTTGGTTAAACCGCAGAGGAGAAATGATAACAATTGATTAAATTTTCCAATCGTAGCGCAGAGGCACAGGAGACTTTTAATACCACTCGAGGAAATTAAATATTTAAAATATCCATTTCGTCGCTCTAGTAACAGAACAATGCCTTCAGAATTCGGTGAAAAGTGGGAAACCGAAGTATCTTAATGGGAGCGGAGTGTCTTAACGCTACGTATTCTGGTTCCCTCTGCTTAACCTGGTATGTCCTGCGTCACCTGCGTGAAGCTAAATAATAATTTTAGATAAAATATAATACACACATAATATATACAATTGAGTCAAAAACTACTGGTTCGGTTTGAAAAA
The DNA here is from genome assembly GCA_013403645.1 of Heliconius nattereri. Classification (NCBI taxonomy): domain Eukaryota; kingdom Metazoa; phylum Arthropoda; class Insecta; order Lepidoptera; family Nymphalidae; genus Heliconius; species Heliconius nattereri. The sequence continues at coordinate 9,244,090 of JAAIXI010000232.1, forward strand.
TTCTTTTATCGATGATATACGAGTATACCGTTTTTGCCGAAGATTGCCTTCATATACATACATGCCAATTTTCAGCGTTCTACGCCGTGTAGCTAAAATTTTATACATATAATTTTTTATCTATTTAAACCACACACCAAGCGATGATCATAATGGGCGTGTATAGAGTCCGTATGTTTGTCACGAGGTGGAAATAAGTGAGTACCTGCCATTATTTACCGTTATCGATATTACATACTATTTACTGAATACAAACTCATTTATTTACTTATTTTAAGCTAACGATCTCACTTTTGTAGAAGCAGTTGTTCCATTATTCTATTAGATGTCCCCTTTTTAAATAATATTTTGTTTTAATATATATATATATATTGCTTTACGCTCTATCCCAGATGGAACCTAGTGGTAAGATGCTCCGTTCCCCGCATTCCGCCCAATTTTCTAGATATTGCGTGTTGCTTGCGTAACTCAACTACGCGTTGTCGTGATCCTAGAACGAGAAAATAAAAATAATTAATTCCCTCAAGAGGTAGTCAGGCTATGTCGTTGCGCTACGATTACTAAATATTTCTTTCCGCCGAGTGGAAATCGAACCCACGACCATCGCGTTTATAGTCTCATGCTTGTGCCCTTACACCACAACGGCTCCAAATAATAACATTAAGTCTTGTATTAAAAAAATCAACAAATCTAGACTAAATATATGAAGGTCGTCAAGGCTGAATAAGGTAACCTTTAAATTTCTAAGAAATTCAATTGGCGGGTTATTGTAAAAACCTTTAAAATTGCCTTTTCTAAGGAACAATCATCTCTATCATTTTCTATCACATATAGCAGTGCAGAACGAACCTAGCGTCGAGTTACTCTGTTATTTGCTTTCCGCCCGATTTTTAACATTACCATGTGTGGGAATCGAACCTATGACATTCGCGTTAGCCATATAACGACTGTTCTATCTGAAACAAGCACGGAGTGTTTTAACACTAGCTTCCTTTTGCCTTCCTTGCTATATGATAGATACAGCGAAAAGCTAATAATACAAAAAAATGACTATATCATTTTCAACAAACAAAAATTAACGTAAAATTTTATTGTTTTCTTATATACATTTATCTTTTAGTAACGAAAAGAAAATAACTAATTTAAAAGATTATCTAACTTACAATGGATTCAATTCAGTCTTTGAACAAAATCTAAGACAAACGAAATTGAAAAATCTATTGTGTGTACGACTGTCTGTCTGTATTTATTCACAAAACAATAGGTGATTAGTGTTTTTGCCAGTGCCATAATAATAGAATTGCTGGAGCAGAATTACTGAGGGAGTGTGTAGCGATAGCAAAGTATACATTTATTAATGTAATAAATAATTAAAATATTTAATTTTAATCTATACTTCTTTACTAATATTATAAAAAAATAAATGTTGGTTGGTTGAATGCACTAATCTCAAGAATTACTGCTTCAAATTGAAATTGATTGCTACAATTTTTCATGTTAATTATTGTGATGAACCTGACTCAAATTAGCTATTTCGATTTGACTACCTTAAATAAGAGTTACAATATTATAAAAGGTAGTCGTAAAATAAAATGAATCAGCTTCACGCTGTATCCCGCACGTAGGAGGGTAGGCAGAGGGAAACTAGTGTTAAGACACTTCGTTCCCAATTTTCTGCTTCTTTCTTTGCGTATTGAGTGGCAGAAAAGGGAGTCGGAGGTAAATACTAATAATATAATGTATCAGTTTTTTTCAATAAAAAGCTCTATTTGTTAAATTACATTTATAATTTATTCGTTTTATGAGATCGTAGCCATATCCCACACACGTTAAACTAATAAACTACTTTTTATAAATCAGCTATTTTACATAAAATATTTCAAACAAGATTCAAACCTACGACTATCTTGTACACAGCCAAATACTTTACAACTGCGCGACGAAGTTTATTTTAACTATAAAAATATAGCTAAATCTACTAAATTGGTACATTAGAGCTTTAGAGGTATATTCTCAGTATTTCACTCCCGTCGTAGCAAGACGACCGCCGGCGTCATTAGTAGCGTAATAACAGACATCGCCCCTGCTCTGTCAAACAAAAAGTAATAAATGTGTCCAAATTGCCCCAATCATTGATAAGCTTGGAATTGAAATCCAAGATATTTTTCTTCGATTCATTTAGATATATTTTTTAAATGATTACATTGTGTCCTTATATACGAAGCAATTTAAATTTATAGTTTCATTATATGTTTCATGAAAGCACGGAGTTGAGTTCCGCCACTCAACATGGAACACCTCGAGAATTTCAGATCAACACGCATACGGCAACTAAATAACAATAACTTGTAAAAGGGAAATATATCAAAAAATAAAATTTATTACAATTTTTTTTATGTAAAAGTTTATTTTTTAATAAATTACAAAAAAATTAAAACCAAGACTAAGTTTAAAACATCCAAATCATCAATCACTCCAATATTCCCCAATGACCTTCACAGATCAATAAAAAGCTACTGAACTCAACAAATTGCAAGAAGCGTACAATCTTCTAAACTAATTATAAGACAATAAGTCATGAATCGATAAAACGCAATTATAAAGTCATTTATCTTTCCGGTTGATAACATCTACTCAGTATTAAGTTTTGAAATTAAGTATTTTTTTACCAACGACAAAATTGAAGAAGATTTTCAATTCGACATTATAGTTTTTATTTTTTTTGTAAGTAGACCGACTTATATAATTTTTTCATTACGTATAGTGTACACCCCAAAGGTGCCAATTTTGTTTAATGAGCGAAGCGCAAGGCAAACGTTAAACATGCAGAGAGTATTTAGAGTCATGACACTCCATTCTCTGCTTTCCACTTATGTGTAGCTACAAAAAGTGATATTTTAAAATACACGTTCACCACGTGGAATTTGAACTGATAACTATCGAGTTGAGTCAAACTCAGTGCAACTGGACCTTATAAGAAAGATTTGGAAAGAACCTTTTTACCCCAAATCTGTGTTAAAACATATACGGCCTTATATCCTGGAACTAAAATCAAAAATAGAATAGCTGAACATTTGATAGAAAAGATTTACGATCTCTTAACAAGGAGTAGGGTTATTGCAGATATTTTCAACAGAAATCTGTCCTAAAATAATAAGTCATGCCATGTCACTGTAAGACCATGGGAGTGAGTAGCGAACATATATCATTTTGATGGTTGGACAAACAACCCAAAGTGGCATTTTGTTTTAATTTTGTTAGGGTAATATAATATTTGCTTTCAATTTGTACAAGAATAAAAAAATAAAAATATTGAATATTTCATACCCTTGAATGGGAATCCACAACTTATCGTATTTACAGTTGCAAGCTTTTGCCGCTGCGCCACGACTGACCCCATCTGGTCTGGTATTAAGTAATATGTCTAGCAATATATAAATAACTCATATTAACAAAAACATCGTAAACAAAATTCGGTGTGAACGTGCTCGTTTGTCGTTTTTATTTTTGTCGCCGCTTGAATAGTTGTGTTGTAAAATTTTATATAATCACTTTGTATTAGCTAAATAGTTTTAAATATTAGTTATAGTTAAATAAACAACTATCTTTCATTTAATATCCTTCTCAAAGAAAGTATTTAGCCACTTCTTTATGAAAAAAAAGATTTTACTTTTTTTAACATAAACAAATATATACTCCTAAGTGGATTTATTCATATACTTACGATCTATTTGCAGCTTCGCCCGCTTGAACTATCAGTTATTTATTTACTAACCTGGATTAACCTGGATGTATTCATAGTTTGCCACTACAAAAATTTAAAATATTGATAAAAAAATTCTAACAAGTAAAGCGTATTACACTGCTCAAGAATATTTAGAGGATAAGCATGTATGGAATTAATGTCTATTGAATGTAATGCAGGATACCATGCATTAGCCAGCTAATGTAATAGATACCATTGATTATGAAAAGAGCAACTGCTGAGTTTCTTGCCGGCTCTTCTCAGCAGAACAGCCTTCATAACCGGTGGTAGCTTTTTGTTCATATGTTCATTCGACGATTCAAAAGTGCGTATAATAATTGCCTATTTGAATTAAGAATATTTTAATTTTGAATTATTTTCGTGCTCTAATACAATAAAAATTAAAGTAATAATTAAATAATCTGTGACTGATCGCTGTCAGTACATGAAAGATATGAGTCCATTTTCAATGTAACAGAGCCCAAAACAATTACTTTTAAAATGTTTGTCTGTTTGTCTGTGCCTGTGTTTCAAATTGAGCAAAAAATAGAGAACAAAGTCTCGTAACAATTTATTTCTTCTGCCTATCCTGGTATGCGGGAAAAGCTTGAAGCTGATAAAAAACGTTATCTTTATTTTTTTTTGTACGTAGATATTAACAAGACAAAAAGAAAATGTTGATTTTTGAAGCATAAACGAAATTGAATTAACTAAGCAAATAGGATCAAATACGAACAAAGGCTAAATGATGATAAAGCTATAAAGTATGCTTCTATCCTTCGAAATACTCTCGATTGTATTGTTTCTAATACAATTAAGCTACATTTGGAAATTGAGTTTGAGTTGAAACGCGCAGAATCTGTTAGAGTCAGACTTGTGTTACACAATTGTCTTATTTAGTTGAGTAATGTCTTAAAGCTGAATACTGTTAATCTTTTAATGTTACTTCTATATATATTTTTACATATAGACATAATATTATAGGATACATACTACGTTTTACAAAAACTTTCTTTTTTCGATTTTATAAAAACTGTATATACTCGTACTATGTTTTTTTTTTATTTCAGAACGTTTGAATTTGAAATTTTGTATTGAGTGGCACAACTCATTGTCACGCTTCTACCGAGTGAAGGAAAAAAAATTAAATATTATATCTTTTTCATTTTCCCGAGTGGGAATCAAACCCTTCAATATTGCAATACAGATCGACGCTGTCTTAAAATAAAAGAAATATAGAATTTTAATTCTTCTACATCTAAATGCCTCCCGTTTAGTCAATTAAAAATATAGGGATGAAAGAAAAAAAAAGAAATATCATATACAAAACATAAAAGATTACTTTTTTCTTTTCTATTATTTCTGTAATACTCGTTCTTTCATACATGCTAAGCTTTTGTTTTATTCTCTGTTATAAATTTTACGTGTCAATATTTAAGGGACGAATCATACTATAGTGCCATTCACGATTTGTTCTTGGTCTGATCTCAGGTTGTTTACAATATTCTTATATGAGAAATACTGAGAGTATTCATACTATCTTTTCTTCTTCTTCTTCTCTTCTATTCTCTTACAAGAACGTGAGATCGGAGCGAGAACGAACCGTTACTGGCACTAGTGTGAAACCTCCCTAAGAGACATAAAACACAGTATTTACAAAATATCCGATTTCGTCTGCCACTATAAATTCCAAGCGACAGCCACGTCTTGGAAAGTTAGGTGAGGAGTCGCCCTCTTTAATCTTACTTGATTTAAAACGCGGAAATATATTTATAGTTGACCATTTCTTCAATCAGGTGTTGAAATGAATTAATTAGGTCTGAAAGCTAAACTATTGTTAATATATCATTTTTTAAATATACATTACATCAGAACATCGCAAATTTATATTAATTTTCTTTTCTCCTTTAAGTCAATCTAACCTAGAGCTTGTTTTCGAGTCTTTAAATGAGACTTTTCTTATTGTTTCATAATATCTAATGTCATCATGCATTGTTTAAATGAATTAGGGAGATTTATTATAAGACTTTCATTGTATAATTAACATTCTTTGTTAGTTGTAGAGTGAATCTACAATCCACAGTCTACTAATAAACTCAAATGTCATTTTTATGATATAAGGAAACCAACTGAAATATCGATTCTCATATAAAATTGAACCGACACCCACCAACAGCTATCAAAAACAGTTTTACCCTAAAATCTCAGATTACTTCAAGGCACTTTAAATCTAAATATCAGTTTATAAAGCGAAAGACGATCCTGTATCACATTACTACAGCATCGTCGTCGGGGCGATCTATTTTTAAGAGCAGTTGTAACCCATTCTCACCTGACGTTGTTATAAACACTGCCCTGCATCAGATTCCCTGGATCTATCACAAACTTTCAAATCTAAACTGTAGCGCCTGTTCATAATAAACAATATGGGTCGTTACTTACTGTGCTTGTGTTTTTGTTGTTGAATGTTGCTCTTTCTTTTGTACTTTTAATTATTTTTGGGGATATTGCTAAGTAAATAACATCGTATTAATAGGAAAAATGAAGTGTTATAATTAATATAGTTTTACAATTGAAAAAAATGTTAAACAATTAATAGAGATGGTCGTGGTGAGTCAGCACAGCGTTTGAATGCAAATACGTCGGTTGGTTTCGATTGACATTTCGGAGTTATTTTCATATAATTCATTCCCCTTCGCTCTGGTGACAAGACAAAGCGAGGTATTGAGTTGCAACTTAACACACAATGTTCCGAATATTGAGCGGAAAATGGCGAACGGAGTGTCTAACACTAGATTCCTTTTGCTTACATTTCTATAGACGAGATTAACCCTGATTAAAAAAAACAATAAATATTAACATATAGAGAAAACTACTAGGGATTCACAGTGCTTTCTATTATGACCTTTCCAATTTTGTTTCCCATGGAACTGTATGTTATATCTGTGTCTGTGTCTAAGGCTTCTAGAATAAAGTAGAGTGTCCATTATGAGACTGTATCAGCTACTTCTAAAATTTAATAAGCCTACTACATATACATCAATTATCTTTGCTCTTTCTCCTCATAAAAAAACGGAAAGGTGTTGTTAAGAAACAATAAATGAACAAAATCATTATGCCAAGTTGAATCAGTGATGCGACAAGTTTACCATTCACGTATTTACCAGATAACCGGGAACAGACAAACGGACGGACAAATATTTACACAACATTGTTACTGTGTACACGAAACCATTTACACGCATCGTAAAATTTATTTGTGTAATTAAAGTAGCCGACATTGCTAGTTTATTCACCTTTGTATTTTAGGATTTAGGATATCACGTCTTTTAATAGTTTTAATGATTGTAAAAATGATCGACAGTAAATCTAAGAATTTTGTAATTTTAACGTAAACGCTTATATTTATTATATTTAGAATCCAGGTAGTAAAAATTCGAGACTGTACATTTAAATTATTAAAATAAATGTAAGTACCTACCTTCAAGTATTCAAACCACGTCACAATCATATCTTTAGAAATAGTGCAAGACACGAAATTAGAATTAATAGTCACATATATAAAATGCGTTGAATTGCAGCTTTCTTTCCAAAATCGTAAAAGAGACATAAAACCCAACAATACAGCTTAACTCAGGTAGTTAGCGCGCCATCTTGGAATGTCACTTTTCCCGCGCTCAATGGACGATTTACGGTAGACATCGTGGCAACAAAAAGATCCTATGCTTTTTTTATTTATAAATACGAGCATGACTGGCCATTCATAAATTGAACCATTTTTTTTCTGTAACACGTTTTATTGGTAAGTTGTTTGATTTTGTACTTTATTTTGGGTGCCTTTAAAGTATATTTTATCTGTTATTTCGATAAATGTCAAATTTATTTGGGATCTGTATTGACTATGAACGCGTCAATGGTACTGTTCCGGTATTTAATGAAATTACATTTTTGCGCTTAGAATTTAAAATTTTACGCAAATTACACATATTTATAGGTAGATGCACCTTTTTCTTTATGGAGCAATTGGTCTGTAAAATCTGTTGTCTTAATCTAAAATTGTTTCAATAATTAACTTTATTTGGCGTTTGAAAGTACCTGACTGCACACACAATGATTTCCATAATTATTGTTTATTAAAATATTTACTATTACTTAGCTTGTTTAAAAAAAAATTGCACTCAGCCCCGATTGAGTGGCAAAACACATAATGCCTACATATTAACGAAAAACGTAAAGAACGGAGTGATTTGATGAAATGAAAATTTCTCTAAATAAAATAAATAAATAGCCTCACTTTAATGCAAACCACAAATATAACTTCCCCTCAAACGGGAATCGAAACTGGCAACTATCGTGCCGTGCCCAATAATAAATATGCCAATCATACCACAATATAGTCAAAACACTATCAATCAACCCAATAATACTATTACTAACTAGAAACGACATATAAATTAATGTATAGGTTTCTTCACATTAATTTAATAATTGAGTAAAGTTGCCTTCAATGGATTTATGTTCATAATAAATGGCCCCGCAATAAGACGGCGTGAAATGATACTGCCTATTCAATTCCAGTCTGTGTAATAGATCATATGGTAAAATATATTTACTCATCTCTCGCATAATGCATAGGCATAGAAAGTTTGATGCCCTTGACACTGTGGCATAGCGTTTGAGTAGGCACCGCGTTTGTGGGTTTGATTCCCAATTAAAGGAATGAATTATTCTCGTAGTAATGCGCGTTAATAAGTGTCTCTGCTCAAATTGCAATATCCTGAAACCGAAGCGGAAAGTGGGGAATCATAAACGCAAAACAAAATGACTTAACAGAGTGTTTGACACTAGGTTTCCCCTACCCTAGTTTTTGCGAAATACAGTGTGACTTTAGATTGTTAAACAATATCGAATTAATTTAATTACATTAAAAAATAAAAACTTAATATAAAACCTCTAACTCTAACACAATCACAATACTGGCCACCCAGAATAAATTAAAAAAAAATGACACTAATCATATATTATAATAACAGTCTGACAAGCTTAGAACATGTTTAATAGAATACGACTTGCCTAATTTGTTCCTTTGACACGCGATTAATTGATGCTTGGTTTAGCAATGGTCGGTTCGCCACCTGGTGCGATAGCCGAGCTATATATTATTATATAGCTCGCTTTAGGGTTTATACAGTTTTATATTTATTTTAGCTTCACTCTATATCCCGCACTTAACAGGATAGACAGAGACACCTAGCATAGAGACACTGAGTTTCCCACACACCGGCTGATTTTTGAGATATTGCTTATTGAGTTGTGGAACTAAACGCAGCGCTTTATCTTTTTACTAAACCAGAAAACTAAAAATAGATATATAAAATCGTTCGTTTGAGTTTCGTAGAAATCGAAAGAATTACTTATTAGGTCCTAGCTTCATTAGGAGACCATCTCGACAATGCCGATGCAATACAAAATTAACACTAGACAACCTAATAAAGGATTTAATCACTAGTAAATTATATAAAACGTAAAAGTTTCTCTCACTTAAGACCATAAAAATACTGAAAAGGCACATTTAAAAATTTTACCTGCTATGAGTGAACTGAAACTGAAATTCAGAGTGAAATAAAAAATGCAAATTGATAATAGTCGTTAAGCCATGCCATTTACTACGGTAAAAAGTATAAGTCGTTGTAGCGTATTTGGAATTGTATTTTAATTTCAACTGAATGGAAGTAAGCGAGTTTTTTGTTCGTATCCTACTAATAAATTGTTAATAAAACGTCTTGACTTCGGACGGAAAGTAGAGAATAAAGTTTAGTTTACACAGGTTGATAAAAAAATATCACTGACACTTTTTACAAGATAAAGTAACAAAACTCAAAAATTATGTTAATAATATAAGTTAAATCATTTAAATATTTGAAGCCAACTTGCGTGACGACTTTTAACAAGAAGCCATGCGCTTTGATGATTTTTATATTAATTAAATTGCAAAATTCTACCTATAGACTATACAGACTACAATATTCTTCTAAAATAAGCAAAAACCGATCTTCATCTACCAACACAAGAGACGCTTTTATATTAAAAAACCCATATATAACATTAAACAACTAGTCCATAGTAATCAGTTACGTTCCAATTCGCACGTGGCTCACATCATTAATTTTCCGTGTCCGCTCTCCGCCTGGTGTGACAAATTAAGGATTTTTGACCACAAGCGGCCCTTTTGATCCGTGAAAGTAATGCTCTTTGTAATCTTTTAGTAATATGTCTATTGAAACTTAAATAATTATCTGGTCGTCAATGTATAGGATAGATGTGGGTTCGATTCCTATACAAGGGAAGAGCTTTAGTAGACAGTATTGGGATATCTTAACATTAGGTTCCTTCAGTGTAATCTGCTATTTAAAAATAAGTTTAAATATCCTATTTAATAGGACCTATTACATTACTACACATGACAAGCTTAGTTGGTACAGAATGCTCTTGCTAGGGCACCTTTAGTTTATATTTATTTTAAACTATATACAGAAAAGAATATATAAATAGATAAATAAATTGATTCTTACATGCTGTCAGTGTCTATCCAGTTAAGCTATTATTTGGTGATTAAGGAATAAGCTGAAAGTATAACAACTTCTGTGTGAGAGGAAACAACGTATTAAATTACAGTTTTTGTCCTCATTATTACAGTCAATTAGTGGTCAAACCAACAGGTGGTCTTTTGCGGTGGGTTTACTATTCTTATATACATATGTACATTATTATGTACTAGCGCACTCGCGGCTTTATCCTTAAACTAGGTACTTTTATGTTCTAATAACATAATCAGTTTTAAGATAATATCTATATTATATATAGAAAAATAAACCTTCACTCATTTCAAAGAATAGATATTTTACAGCAAATTAATCGTAGAAAATAAATTGTTGAAATCGATATAATAAAACAAACACGTAAATAGACGTATGGAAAAACATAATAGTGAAAATTGCATTAAAATCTGTAAAGCCGATTCCGATGTTAGTTCGCACAAACGCACAAAGAAACAGATAAAATTTTTAAAAGTAAATCTGGTTTCCTTTGGTAGGTCTTTATGTATACAAATTATTACATTATTTTTATTAGAAAATTGGAAAAGGAATCTATACAACACGGAAAATCCATAAAAATACTTACATATGTATAACATCATATAATGAAATATAAATTTATTAATGACACACGCTAACGATAACCGTTAATGAAGAGGCATCAAATGTCGTAAATTAATGAAATTAATGACATGGTTTCAATTAAATAGCTTTATGATCGTTTCCCCGGGCGCCTCCGATGTTGTACCGTAATTAACTCATAGTAAGGTATGAGTGAAGCTTATAATAGATGTAGGTAGGTTTAAATATACTATAGTTATTGTATATTTATAATGTCTTCTAACTGCGGCGTTGAGTTACGCTAGACATGTGACGTCTCTATATGGCTGGTAAAAAGGCAACTGAGTGGCTTAATTCGATAGGTTTTATCTACTATGTTACAAAATGCAGTATTATGTATAGATAAAATTAACTGACAGAAGCTTGCGACTGTATTTGACAGTCTTTGGGTTCGATTTCCATCTGGAGAATTAGATATTTAATATTATTTTTTGCTCAGAAAAAGCAGAAAAAAGTTTTACTGCTACGCCCAGTATTAAGACACTACTTTCTAAAATGTCTGTAAGCATTCAGCTAGTCAAGTCTACTGAAATCTTCATATTGATTTTGTTTCGCAAAATGATCATTTCATTTCATGTAATTTGTGAAAATACAAAATTAAAATAGGTACATAATTTAAAACAAAAATCCAACATTACCGGTTGAAAAGGCAAAAAGTTTAATTAGAAATACAAAATGTCACCGATACTTCTAGCCAGGGCGTAATTATAATTTCGATATCGTACACTTTGAGTCGGGTCAAAGGATCAAGTTGAGTAAACAGCTAACCTTTTCAAAATTTATATCAAGTATTAGATTAATTTTATAAAGGCGCTCATGGGCAATTCCTGACAGTATTTTTGTACGTATTCAATATATATACTATATACACTAGTGGGCCCGTGCTGGGCTACGCCCGCTTGGAATAGAAATATTAATAAAGAAATTGAAAGCTAAAGTTTCAGTCAATTCAGTAAAATAGTTGCATAAAACAACTGTTACGGCAATTAGTAAATTTGTCGAACTAAATACTTTAAATTTAAATAGCTTTTTTATTTATGAACCGATTGTAATAAAATAAACCCTATATGTTTTCGGAAGCTTGCCAAAATTCAATAGTGAAAACCGCATCTAAATCGGTTAAATCAATTCCGAGATAAGCGATAACAAACGTACAGGCGAACAGATAAAAATTTTAAAATCATTGTTTTGGGTTAATAAAGGTTCCCAACAACATTTTCTTTTAAATATGTTCCAAGTACAGACACCGACCCTCTTACGATTTTATTATAAGTATAGACTTATGGCAAATGTATATTATTTTTTAAAGAATAATAAATTGTGACCGTCACGGCGCGGTGACACAGCATCTGATTGTAATCGACGGCTATGGGTTCTATTCCCACTTGTTGGAACGTTTATTATTTTTTCACTTTGGTAACAAGACAATTCGTGGCGTTGACGTCCACGCACCAAACATTTCTCGAGACATTGCATGTTGATTGGTAGAACTCAACGCCTTTGTCGTAGTACCAGAGTGAGGAAAAAAAAAATTTTTCCACTAGGAGGAATCAAATCCAACGACGGACGCCCTAATTAAAATAGCCATATCAAAATCTACTAAAAACCATAACATATTTTAATAATTAACACAAAAAATGTCAAAGTAATATTACCATATTTTTGTATAACATAATAAATTATAAAAATATTAAATATCTTTCGAGTAATTGGCCTGAGCGTCCCGTCTCGTTACAGTTACAAAATTGGGTCGAGACTAGCTTGATTTCATGTAATTATACTTTAGTAGGTAGGTATTTATTAAATTTGTAATTATAGCAAAATTATTATAAGCATTAGCAAAATATATAAGGATTATATTTATATACCTAGATAGAAGTGTATAGCGATAATTGTGAGTTCATAATACAACCGACTCTTGAGTTCCGCCTCTTAAAATGTAGAAGGGATTGTCTTGCTTTTCCATGTTTTATTTTTATAGACTTATTTATATATTTTCTGTTTTGAAATGAATTAGCCAATTCGTGAAAGTAAAAATGCAGCTACATGCTTTTTCCTACATAGCAGGATAGAAAGAATCAATACACTCCGTTCTCTTTTTTTTCTAAGTTCAAATCGAACTCACAACCATCGCTTAGACAGACATACGGTGGCCCACTGCGCCACGATTTAACATAAAATATTGAATTCTGGAGGTATTGTGTGTCGAATGACGGAACTCAACGCCGCGCTCTTCGTCTCGACCCCGGAACGAAGAAATAAAAATATAAAATTAAATCACAATATATGCATCTAAATCTGTGGCATTGAAAATTCACATTACTCAAGGGAACATTTAACAAAAGAATCAGCAAATAAAGAGTAAGTTGGACGCAGTAACATAAATCGACTTGTTTCTTGTAACCTAAGAACGTCTTTTTATTTCAATATAAGGTGCATTATATTATCGGATACCTAATAGAAGTAGTATCAACCAATACCCGACCAGCCTTTGCACAGGGCCAGAAGCATGCGACTGCAAATGCCACAGGTTGTAGATTTTATACAGGAAAAAGTTCGAAACTTAATTTCCAAACCTACNGCGTGTCGAATGGCGGAACTCAACGCCGCGCTCTTCGTCTCGACCCCAGAGCGAAGAAATAAAAATATAAAATTAAATCACAATATATGCATCTAAATCTGTGGCATTGTAAATTCACATTACTCAAGGGAACATTTAACAAAAGAATCAGCAAATAAAGAGTAAGTTGGACGCAGTAACATAAATCGACTTGTTTCTTGTAACCTAAGAACGTCTTTTTATTTCAATATAAGGTGCATTATATTATCGGATACCTAATAGAAGTAGTATCAACCAATACCCGACCAGCCTTTGCACAGGGCCAGAAGCATGCGACTGCAAATGCCACAGGTTGTAGATTTTATACAGGAAAAAGTTCGAAACTTAATTTCCAAACCTACAAGCATCGTAACTTCGCGAGGCAAGGACCCAGCGGACTGTTACGACGCGAAAGCAACAGCAAACGGTTGGGGAAGTTGGATTGGGGAATGAAATATTAAATATTTTCATTTTTTCGTCCTGGTTAATCAAAACGTGGTGTTAAGTTCCGCCACTCAACAAGCAACCCCTCCAGAATTTGGACGTGAGTGCTGGGTCTGCGTGAAATGAAAAAAATGCTCATATCGTCGTGGAACAGTAGCACAAGCGTGTGACTCTAAATGTAACGTACTGTTGCGGGTTCGATTCCCACTCAGGGAATGACACAAAATGTCTCGTAAAAATCAATGGAGAATCGGGGACGGAGTTTCTTAACACAGCATTCCTTCTACCTACATAGCTTCTACATACCTTCTATCCTGCAATATGCGGGATACAGCGTGAAGCTAAAAAATAGACATACTTATATTCTTATATCATATATACCACTTCTACATTATTCAGAGGCCAAGGTGGATTACACTGCGTGTGGCGTCACCCGACACCACGCTGACCGCTCTAGTGAACACCGCTAAGTCTTTTTATCTCCTTATATAGGCACGACTTGTATGAAAAATCTGGTTTCGAATCATAGTTGTAAGAATTAACTTTAAAAACGTTGGTTAATTCATTTGGAAATAATTTATATGTTTGTTTTTTGAGACCACCGTGGAACACTGGGAAATTTTGTAAGATAAGAGATAGTTATGGGTTCAATTCCCATTTGAAGGAATGAGTTATTTTTATTTTTCCTAGTACATAATTTTCAATTTCTGCTTGAAAAACTGGGCTGTGCATAGCATAGTGCTTTACACTAGGTTTGCCCTGCTATGCAAAGAATAACTATTTTTTATATTCAATAATTGGTTTTGATATAGTTGTAGGCTTTGAATCTATACAAAATGATATCTTCTTTTTTTAATAGCTCTTCATTTTACCCCTAGATAGACAGGGTAGGGTAGACAGAGGACAGATCGCTAACCGCTTCTTCCTCTGCACATCTCTTGCCTCGTCCACTTACAATTTATTTAAATGAAAATTATTATCAGCTATCTAATATCCAACATCGTGGCGTGGTGACGTCATGGCGGGGCGGCACAAAGTTGTGAATGTAACGCGACGGTTGTAGTTTCAAGCCCGACTCGAGAAAGTGAAATATTTATTCACAAAGCGCCAGTTCAGCCACTCAACACGTAATGCCTCCAGAATTCGGCAGAAAGTGGGGAACGGAGTGTCTTAACATTAGGTTCCTTCTGCCTACCCGGCTGTATGTGGGATACAGCGTGAAGCAGGTTTATTTATTTTATTTAATATCCAATATATGAAAAACCAACCATCAAAAACCCTTAAGTAGAAAAAAATCTGCTAATGATATTCGAACTCACACTACTCACAACGTTCAGTCGAATACATAAACATAGATATATAATCTACATATTAATTATTTTTTTCTATACACATTAATAAGCAAATACTGATCCCCCAACGCAAACATTTCTTAAAGCATTAGAAAAAGCATTATAAATCCAAAATTTAAGCCGAAAACAAAGAGGATTTAAAAATCAATAGCCTTAATATAGTCCCCCATCAAACAGAAATGAACCTGTGAAACTAATAACTATGCAAATCTCAACAAACAGACGGACAAGCGGGTCTACTTTGTACCCAATTAAGCGAAATCCCCTGAAATATAGGGAGCTATCTGAAATAGCTCTAAACTCAACTAATCAAAAGCTATATTCGCTTGTATAAAATTTAGTTAAACTTAATAAATAATTGTTATTAAATTAAAATGATGATCTATAGTTAAGTAGTTAGTGAGTCTGATAGCTAAGCCGTAGGTCGCGGGTTCGTTGTAACCCTTAAAAAACATGCTTGTTAAAGCATTTCCCGGACACCAGGATTAACAAAGGGAACCTAGTGTTAAGATACTTAGGTACCCACGCACCGCCCAATATAATATATTTCAATATATACTCGTAGGTATATTTCCTCATAATTTCCAATTACACTGTACAATATTATATAAACAAAAAAATAATTTAAAAGCACGTTTGGCCAGGAGCGTTAGTTTACCTTCCACCGATTTTAACATAAAAGGGATATCGATAGATTTGAAACGGGTGCATGCATGTAATGAAAGACTAGACTACGCACGCCGCGGGCTATACGCCCTGTACAATTTAGTAGTAAATTGTTAGCGAATATTTTTTTTTTTCGAGACCACGCCTCGGCAAGCGTAATGTAGGACGTCCTCCAGCTAGATGGGGTGACTATATTCGCAGATACGGGCAACGACTGGATGCGAAGAGCTAAAGATCGAGCTCAGTGGCGTGCTATTGGAGAGGCCTATGTCCAGCAGTGGACGAGGACAGGCTGATGATGATGATGATGATGATGATGATGATATATTTTTTATAGTTATCTTTTTTATTATCTTTTTACTTACTTTTCTTATATTATATATTTTTATGGCGTCTCTTGAAAACTACGTTAAGGCAACGTTGTGTTCTAATCAATTGTGCCGAAACCGTGTTTTGTTTACTTTGTATTTGTATTATTTGAAATATTGAAAATATTACAAAAAGTTTTTAATATGTTTTTTATTTGAAAATAAATCTACGCAAGCAACTAAGACACCTAGAAGTAAACGTTGACCTGGTGAAAAAAAATATGCAAAGAGAGAGAGAATGAATGAAGGGAGAATATGGTTCCAAATACCGCATTTAGCACCCCATTAAGGTACCTCTCTAGGAATAAAGCTTGAACGAAAAAACAAATAAGCACTTATATCTGCAACTGTACCTTCAAATGAAGCAAACAGTGCACGTGAGATCAAATTTTATTCACAACAAGTGAATTGGACTCCGCCGTCCGCGTCGCTCCGGTTATTAAATTTTTCACAACCAAAAAGGTTGAAAGCTTAAACTATAAAACTGTAGCTTTCCGATTTTTATGCTTCAGTAAAGTATTTACTTTTAAATAATAAATAACGAAATCTCTTTGTTGATTTCATCTGTTGCATTAAGCTGAGATAGTAGCAACTTTTATTTATTATATTGTTTTTGGCTCCTTTTTAACATTAATGGAACGAAATAAATTCTATAAACGTATTTGTTTGCAAGAATTACGTTTTAATATTGATGTAATTTAGATACATTATGTACTAGTACCGCGTTATATATTTCTCATAATTTTAGAACTTGTGAGTAATTTTTTTGTGTAACACCCTAAACAGTAGAAAATAGAACCAGTATTTTAATTATAATCATTCCCTCGCTCAGATAAGTCGCAGCGTTGAGTTACGCCATATTCACACTATGTTCCCTTGGCCTACCGTATGGGTAAAAATAAAAAAAATTACAATCTATGTATGTTTGTTCTATAACACATATACTCGTACCTACACTATATACTAATATGATCATTAAATATGCCTCAAATTAACTGATATCTAAGCTGCCGTCGGAACGAGGCGAACTAATAATGAAATAACCGAACTTCGTAAGCTTTAAAGCAATTACGTCTTAATTGGATGTAAAATCACGAAGGTGAACTGTTCTGAGTACTACCTGTTATTATAACACTGTTATATAGTTTATTAATATCTAACGAATATACAGGTCGTCTGGCTAATCATGACGGTTTTGGGTTTGATTCCCATTTAAAGAATTATTTTTATTGTCTGGCTCTGGCAATCATAAAGCCCGAAGTTGAGTTCCAGTTGACTCTACCATACTTTGTAGGACAGCGTGAAATTAATATAAAAGTTTCCATTTAAAAGTTGAACTTATATTTAAATTATCATATATTCAGTTAGATGCTTCCATTGCGTTACTATAGCGTCTGCTATAAATGCATTTTATACATACATTTGTGAATCATTTATCGACCAAGTAATTTAAGTGCGGCACTGGTGAGGCTTCATTCACGTCACTTATTGTAATACGTGAAAGTAGGTTTATCCTATCACATATAAATTGTTATTTATTTGTGGAACAAAAATAACTATTCTCTACTTTTATGATGGAGAAGTTATTGCTTAATATGTAGCTACTGTAAATGGAGACTGTACGCGAAATGGTAACTGTGAGGTCGATTCCCAATTATTGCAATTAATTATTTTTTTTTCGCTCTTATAATAAGAGAGCGTGACGTTGAATTATACCAGTTAAAATGATCACGCCCGTCATACACGAAATGGTATAATAACATTTTTTTTCTATATATTTCCTATGTGAAATTAAATCAGTTATCCTGTCTATCCTTAATGTAAATTCACAACCGCTCCTAGATAGCTTAATTAAAACTCGTCGAGTTGAGTAGACTTAATAATAGTCAGTTCACTTAAAAAAAAATTTTGTATTTACTCAAATTTGAGGGTCATTAGCATGTTCCTCGCAAAAAAATATATTTTTTTGTCTATCCATGTGTAAAAACAATGTAGCTGCAAAAATCTTGCCATATGGTCTTCCGTTATGTGGACTTCAAATCTGATATACGGACATCCCGTTTTTTTCTTTCGAAAGCCATAAAAATAATCCATCAGCTTGTATTTTGTCCCAAGTTTTCAAATTTAAAGGCATATCCTTTAAATATTATTTTAGGAAATTTGTAAAAAATAAAAAATTACACATTTAGCGTCGAAAATAAATGACACTAAAATTAAATTGATACCATAATTCATACTCAGAGAGACATCAAATAAAATTTAAAAATACAAAAAAAAACTAAACGTATTTTGACTGGCCTATAAACAACTGACATTGGCCAGGAGAGATATTTCGTTTTCTACTTTTCCAATTTAGTAGAGCAGGGAGAGGGAACCTAGTGTTAAGATACTGTTCCCCACGGACCGCCCAGTTTCCGTGAAATTACGTATTGAACGAGAGAACATAACGTCACGCTTTGTCTTGTAACTATAGCATATAAATGAAAATAATACATTATCCTGAGTGGGAATCGAACCCACGACCATCACACTTACAGTAATTATTTTATTTGAAACTAGTTTATAAGATAAAAAAAATATTTACACAGACGAAGTCACATACAAAAACTAGCTTATTAAAAGCATAATTTAATAACAATTTTATGAATATTTAATTTAAAAATCTTACATAACATGACCCTAACGCCGGTCGACTGCTCTACATAATGCAAGTGATATCGATTATTTCCTTCTTCAACTATAGACTATTAGTATACTTATATAATCTATACTCAGAAGACCAGTATGGGAAATGTAATTTGAATGTATGAATTGTATACATGCCTTTTTTTTGGTTTTGCTTGTTATATTATAACAATAAGTTTTAAGCGGTTATAATTTAGCGGGCGAAGCCACCGACGATTCCCTAGTCCTCGATACTAGAAGTATTTTGAATAATTAACGATTTACTTGTCTTGTCCAAGAATCACGTTATCAATGAAAATAATATATTTAAAGTGGTGGTCTCACGATAAAATGGAGTAAACCGATCTGAGCTGTATGGAGATAGCTGAATAAATTTAGATAAGCGTGTTATTGATGGATAGATAGAGTCATCCTTCACTGTAGGGATAATGATATTTAAATTAGAGTATTGTTTAAATGAATTACTTTAATATATGTAAAAAAATAGATGCATGCTGTGTCTTATATAGCGGGGTAGGTAGAGTGTTAAGTCACTCCGTTCTCCACTTACAGTCCAATTTTAAAGACATAACGTTTTGAGTAGTGGATAAAGAATGGACCAGGAATTGGAATTAAATACGCTATATGGTTATTTAAATCATGAAAACAATATTATTTAAAGAAACAACGATTCACATTATTGACAGCAGTTTATTAAAATAGTTATAAAAATTTGAACGGACTTGGACTCGAAGTCGTGCCATTAGGCGCTGCTTCGTAAAGTTTAAATATTTTCCTTTCTCTATTAATATTGTTAATGATTTTGAAGTTGGCATAGGTCCAATGAGCTACAGTTTAGGTAGATTGTTGGGGAAAACTGGAAATGTTTTCACCTATGTATGTTAAATGTCTCCTACTATTCTTTTTTTGTTTTTTCATTAGCATCTCGCTGTATCTCGCACATAGCAAGGTAGGCAGCGGGAACCTGGGAACTTAGTGTTAAGACACTCTGTTCTTATTGGTACACGTCCGTTCCCTTCTTTTCGCCTTTTCGTCTCTACACTAAATTTAGTTTTACTAATTTAAATATTATACGTGGGCAAAGCCACGGGTAATAATTAGTCTACAATACAAATGGCAACATTCCTGAACTAATATTAGAACATACCTATTATTTTTAAGGTTAAGAAATCTATTGTTCCACAGAGTATTCATTATTGTCCAAAAATTGTTAATTCTCTGTGTCTTACGTGAGTTGCGACGTGAATTTTAAATAGCCTTTGTTTCTTAATAGTTTTTTTTATAAAATAAGAAGTTGTACGCATTCAAACGGGTTCTGAAATAAGATTTTGTACGATTTAAATTCTTCACATATATATAGGTATACATTTTATTTATAAGTAAGTATAGCGGAGTGGAGTAAACTGGGTAAAATGTTTATTTTTAAATCTGTTTTAAGGAGAATATTATTATTTGTCACTAGTTACTTAAGAAACTAGAAGCTACATGCCTAATTTTGAGACATTATAAGTTAATTAGCAGAAATAACTTATTGAATTGACTTTCCAGAGTATTAAAAAAGTTTCCCCTGATTTACGCTTAGAATCTTTCAAAGTATGTAAGAGATTTTGATGCAATTTTCACTAATAGATTGAATAGTTCAAAGAGAAGGTCCACATATTTAACTGCAGCTTCGCCCACGAGGTTAAATGAAAGTAACTAAGAATTGACACTTTAATTGACCGCGGTAACTCTGACCGCAAATACCACGGGATACATCGATACTATTAACATGATGACTATTGACGTAATATATTGTACAAATCTTTGATTTTCCTACAAAAAAGATTTTTCAATATAAGCCAGTACCACGCTATCATGGCGCAAGGGAACAAGCGTGCGACTGTAGACGCGACCGTTCGATTCCCTCTCGGTATAGTGAGATATTTAATATTTTCATTTTCATCACTCTAGTAACGAGGCAAAACGCGGCGTTGAGTTCCGCCACTCACCACGCTACGCCTCAAGAATAAAGCGCTAAATGGAAAACGAAAGTGTTTTATGGGGAATGTAGTGGTTGACTCCAGAAGTGTTCAACCCTTACTAGATAATTTATAAAACAAACATATAATAGCATGTGCATATGACACTAAGCATACTTATATTAGCGAAACCATCAATCTTAGTATATAAGAACAATTCTCTATAGGAATTTAACCTGAATAAATAGTTATTTTATTGAACTGCGTTCGTGTGAAAGTGACATCACTTGTTAATAAACGCTTGTAAACTAATAAAGATGATGCGACAATTGAGAGAATGATTTGATTTTATACTTATTTATAAAATAATATACATATTTGTACTGTGCAAATAAAAAATGTTCGAAATGTTCCTTGTATTTTTTTTTATTTTTATGGTTTTCATAGTAGATAGTAAGCTGCTTTCTTAAATTAGATTGAAGAAAAAATTACCCTGGCATAGCCTTCTTACCAAAGTGAGAAAATGAAAATAATATTTTTTTTCATTTCCTCGAGTAGGAACTCACCCACCCTGTTGCCTTTACAGCTCGCTCGTATCCTTACGACTGACCTTAAGTATTTTACCTACTCATGTGTTACTTAGTGATTATACTTAATTCTCTTTCGAAGCAATGTAAGACTAAATCTGAAGACAGTAATCAAGGTAATTTATTTTTCTAATACCGGTATTATTTTCAGTCTTCAGCTGTGTTTATTTAAAATAATTAATATATTTTTTCATAATATTCAATAATTACAAGTACTTAGTTAGTTAATTAATTACAAAAACTTTTAACGCATTGCAACTTCGAAGGACTAAACTTAAAACTAGGATGACCATGTTGATTGAACAATGTTGTCCATATTACTTATTTTTTTAATAATATTTAAAAAATCCTTGCACAATGTTTTCAATATTACGTCTTGCCAATGCTACGTTTTAATTTCTATACGCTTCTTACAACTTATTTTTGTTGTTACAGAGATATCTGTAGGAAGTATTTCTTTGGTCTTATTCTTTAGGGATCTCATATAGTACTTGGTAGATAACCTAATAATACAAAATAATATAATATCTGTAATCCAGCACGGATAACGGATATCACACAGTACCATTATTTTATCTAGCCAGGATGAGGAAAAAAAATTTAAAAACAGATTGAGCTTCTGACTCCAAGGTTGTCCCAAATCGTTCGAATTTATTATCTTCACACGAATTTGTGCAGAATGCGGAGTAAAACGTAGTGTTCAGCCATTTGTTATATAACACAGAAATATAAATAGTAAGTAAGAAGCAAGGAGTAGCTTGACTTACACAATAAGTCTTACACTGTGGTTATCCTACACTGAGCTTTAAGTATCGAGAAAGCAACTTTCAATGCACAATGAGCAATTCATTACAAGTTTCAGAAAGCAAATTAAACTTCGACAATGTAATGGCATTTTAAATACAAACGAAACTTGAATTGCCTTGATTTTCTACCTTCCAATAACTTACTGGTTGAAATGGTTGAATTTGTTAAGTTTTAGTGATTTTTAGAAGCCATATGTACTAGTAAGTGTCTTAAATTATTAGTTTAATAATAAATTAGTTATTTTTTATGGACTTTAGAAGTAATATAATAAACACAATGTATTCAAAATATTCGAATATCTGTAAAATATCTCTTTTAACTCATCGTTACCGAGTAATAAGCGCTTTCTTCTTACTGTCTCATCAGTTTGAGATTTATTGCTTTGTCGGTTAGATAAGACAATTATAATTCCGGTCGCGTCAAAAATTGAACGTGCAACAGCGGTACTCTTTTTTTTAGTTTATCATATGGTTTATCTTTTATCTTTTTCTTTTTTTATAAAAGCGGCAAATCAATACAAAAATTACTAATGTCGTATTAAAAGTTGTATTATTTCTTTAGTTCCTTGTTGTCAGATTAATTCCTTTTAACGTTTTTTTATACTGTGAAACTATTGTTCTACACTAAGAAAAGAAAAATATCTTCAGTTCAGTTCTTAATTTATGGTGTTTCGAGCGTGCCAGTTTAGCACCAATCACTCCGCCAATGTCACACTGTATGGAGAACACACGAAAGAGATTGTACAAAAAATATCTTAGAGAAGTTATAAAAAATTAGACATGAACTGTGCCTTAACATTACAATTACATTACTATAAAACCAAATAAAATATTAAAAACATAACTGTACTCGGTAATCGAACGCAGTACTACCTCGTTACTATAAAAACATCGTGTGAAATAGCTTGGCAGAATATCAATAAATCCCGACTACAGTTTTTTATTTTGTCCATAAATCGTTTGAAATTCTGGTCACAAGTTAAATGTAACTGCGGCGCTATTGTTGAAAAATAAACATTTTTACAACATAATGATTTGTTTTATGGCGGAACGTTTAGCGAGTTTCAAAACAAGTATATTTGTATGCCCTACATCGTATGTTTTTTATTTTTGTTTAGCTTCACCTTGTATTAAGCACATAGGTAGTTAGACAGAGGGAAGAGTGCAATTGTAAGTGCGCGGCAGGTTGTGAGTTCAATCCCCAAGCGAGGAAATTAAATATTTCCTTTTTCTTCGTTTTGGGAACGAGGCAAAGCGTGGCGTTGAATTCCGCTTTTACATTTCGGCGGTAAGTGGGAAACGGAAGTATTTTGATGGGAAAATAGTGTCTTAACATTAAAGTTCCCATCTACCCCGCTGGAACCTAAAAAAAATCTTGGCACGAAATCGAATCCACAAATATTGCAAGCATAGTCACTAACTTCCAAAAATTGCAAGCATAGCCGTTGTCGTTTGTACTATTTCACACGGTCCTAGGATTGAGGCTAAGAATGTTGAATGAATTTTGCGCAAAAACTAAGGAATTTTATTAGATCTATAGAATTGCTAATTTCAATAATTTATTGATAATAAATTCATTTAATGGACAATTTACTTGTGTGTTCAATGTTTTTATTAATGTTTATACTATAATAAGTAAGATAAGTGTCAATGTTCATTTTTTTTTATAATAAGCCACCTTCATGAAATCTTTCACGCTCTATCACGTATTGCAAGAGAACCTAGTTTCAAGACTCTCCGATTTCCGAATTTTTAATTGTAGACATAGCTCCGTCGTTTATTCGCACATTCACTGGTTTGTAGGGAATGTGCAGGAATGTGAGTAAGATCGGAACCCACAAGCATCGCAATAACAATCAAATCTAGCCTCACTGTACCACAATTACCTCTGTTTTATTTCCTTTTGTCATATTAAATTTCCATTTACTCGTATATTACGATAGCACGGAAAAATTTCTATCACCTATTTAAAATTTACTATACTCCATTATTTTTTGTAATCGAAATAAATTAAAAAAAATATATTAAATATTGTCTCCAACAAGAGTTGAACCTCCAATTACCGTGTACGGCTAGACAAGTCTCTATTGTACTTCGGTAGTTTATTTATAAAAAAGTTATGTCATTAATATTTATGAATCTACAAATAGTATATTTTTTGTAGGCACATTCTTACTAGGATTTTTCTAAAACCATGAATACTTAAGCAGATATGTTGAAGAAATATGATACCTTACACATTATGAGAACACAGATTCAATTTACACATGAAGCAATATAGGTTCAATGTTTTAGCTTCACCCTGTGTACACTGTGCACATACCAAAGTAAGCAGAGGGGTCCTGGGAACCTAGTGTTAGGACACTCCGTTGCCATTAAGGCACTTCCGTTCCCAATTTCCACCAAATTCTGGAGATATTACTCGTTGTGTGGCGGAACTCAAAGCCGTGCGTTGCCTAGTTGCCTGTCTTAGCCAGAGCTAAGATAATGAAAATATTAAATATTTAATTTCCACGAGTGGGAATCGAACCCACAATCTGTTGCGTTTACATTCATACTGTTATAACGCTTGTGACCCTGTGCCACACTGGCCCAAAAATTGACTATATATTAAAATCAAAAATTTAGATTTTGAATATATATGTATAATCAAACATAAACGTATAATAGTATAATGAGGTTTATATTTCTAACAATCAACAAGAAGTACAAATTATAGCTTATTAGATGCATATTTATAACTAACTTTAGAGGTAGAGTAGAGATATTGGACTATAATGCCGATGGTTATCTGGGCTTAGGTGGAGGTGTGATACGGCCTTAGGCGGTATGTCCATTTGGTACAAGTTTAAAACTGTTCGCGTTTTTTGTTCTTTTTAGAATTTCTATTACTTTTTGATAAAATCTTCTAATATGCAGTCATGGACTTTTATTTAAAACTCTGCTCTCAGCTTTACGCCCTATATTATATACGGGCATATAGCAGGGAGGCAAAGGGAACCTGGTGTTAAGATACTGCGTTCTCAATTATCCACCGAACTTTCGAGGCATTGCGTGTCGAGTGGTGGTACTCAACGCCGCGTTTACATTGGTACTGGAACTTTTAATTGGGTATAATTTTTCTCTCAATCAATCTGTCAATCTCAATCAATCAATCAAGCAATTCAATCTCTTTACGCAGCCCACGAATGATGAAATGTGAAATTACACCACTTCTTGAATATAGCATGCTATAAATTAATACTGCTGTCATATCCATATACTCGTATACAACTCAAAGAGAATTTCTTAATTCAAATTAATCAATTGTTCCCGAGATTAGTGCATTCAAACAAACTCATCCACTTTGTAATATTAGTATCGACAATTATTACTCGTATGTCAAAGTCGTTATTCTTCTTTGTCGTTTCACTCTTGACAGAGCGGTCGTGGTCGTCCTTTTTAAAGGTTGGTGGTGCGCCAAACAGTCCAACGCCATTCTACGCGGTTGAGTGTCTGCCTGGTGCATTCGTAGAGAGAGTCATTGAGAGTAGCCTTCACTTGGTCTATCCACCAGCATGGCGGATCTACCGCGTGGCCTGTTACCCTCAACTTTTCCCTGAATCACATGGCGTTGCATGGAAATATCTTCTTGTTGAGAAATTCAAAGTCGTTATACTACTGTTTTATTTATTTATTCGATCCCCACTCGTGGAAATGAAATCTTTATTTAAATTTATATTTTCATTTCTTCGCTCTGATGTTGAGGCAAAGCGCAGCGTTGAGCCACTCAACAAGCAATACCTCTAGAATTCAATGGAAAATGGGGGACAGAATGTCTTAACAATAGTTTCCCTCTGCTTACCCTAATGCGTGCGGGATACTGCGTGAAGCTGATTAAAAATAATATATTACGTTTCCGGTTATAACTCTCACCACAACCAAACTTACGGTTCCAGTCACGGAGAAGAATTAATAACCGATCGTCTCAAATCATCCCGCGCTAATGCGCCAGCTTCACTTAAGTGCCTTGTTGAAGCTCTATGCTTTCTTATTGTTTAAGAATCAAAGTTTATTATGATATGGACTACCTGCTATTATCATAATTACGAGATCCAGTTTTTCATATAATTATAAGGACAAAACGGTTGAAAGATGTTTGTGGGTACAAATTTGTAGGGTAGATTGCTTGTGGAAAAATTATACAGTTTAATTTTAAATAAAATGGAGTACCTATAAATATGAGAATATTTTTTTGTTATAAAATAAATACAAAATAATTTAAATATTTTATCGTATTTATTTCATTAATTGCTTGTTTTTTTGTCCCCCCCGCGTAGGGGTCAAACTCATGTCCATCGCATTTACAATCAAAGATAACTGCCTCTATTATTAAGAAAATTTGCAATGTACTTATTGTTATATTAATTTCTAATATCATTTCCAATGGTGCATAACTCTTGTAAAACACTAAAAAGGTATGTATTCTCACCGAGCGCGTTCAAAATTAATACCAAAATCGATATTGACCTATAATCTAAATAAGGTTACTATGCCCACTATAGTAAACAAACGTAACGCAACTATAATAGTAATTTACCCAGAGCTAAGCTATCTTATTACCATAGTCAATAAATCGTATATAGCTATTGTGAGATAACAATGCCACTTTAGATAGCGATCTAATAGACGGTATACAGAATTCCAATTCAGTTTACTGATAATGACTTTATTTTCTAAATCTACACGGTCTTAATATAAATTTCTTGAATATTTTACATATATTATGATTATATTTTACATTTTATTGTGTTTTAAAGCCGAGGTTACGTGGGTGCGGCGTTGGGTTCCGCACTTCAACACGCAATGTCTTTAAAACTAACTACAGAACAAGCATTACACGCTGTATCGGGTACGTAGCAGGGTAGGCAGAGGGTATATGGGCACCTAGTGTTAATACACTTCGTCCCCATTAAAACACTTCCGTTCCCCACTTTCTGCCTATCTCTGGAAGCGTTATCTCAAAAATATTACAAATACACTGAATATATATAGCTGTTCCAGGTTCCTAAAATATAAGACGCTTTTATTGGCGTATTTGCTCCCATAATCAAGAAGACAATATTATACTAACTTAAACATTATTTCTTATCTTAATATACCACATCTATCCTAATATAATATACAATACAAAAAAAAACCAATCAGTCGTGTCTGAGATTAGCGCATTCAAACAAACAATCTGTTTATGTGTATAACATTAGAAGTAATAGTTGAGAAACTATTTGTTGAAATTCGAAATACTTCTGTAAAGGAAATAAATATTTCCTACTGTAATAACAATATTTTGTTTCAAAACAAAAGAGTTTTATTATGAAAACATTTTACATAATAATAGCATTGTAGAGCTCATTTACATTATGGTATTTACATATGCGATATAGCATGTGACTTTGACTTTGGAGCTGGTCCTGTCCTGGCTTCGATTTCATTTCGAACATTCATTAATAGATTATTCTCTTTTCATTTTCATTTCCTCGCTCAATCAACGAGACAAAGCGCGGCGGTGACTTTTTGAAAGTGAGGAATGAAGAAGTGTCTTAATGGGAACAAGGTGTCTTAACACTAGGTTCCCGATTCCCTGTGCGTGCTATGTATGTACGAGCTGACCTGCTGCGGATTAAGCGAGAAGTTAAAAATAGAGTTCTTCAAGAGTTTAGAGGAGCAGTAAGAGAGTCCCGAATCTTAAATACCCCAAATTAGTTTCCCAAATCCGTATTCGAGAGCGACCTAAGTCTAGTCTATTTTTTTTAATTTCCTTTCTTTCACTATCTCTATTTCTTAGAATAGCTTTTGTCTCGAATCATTCTGTATATATCGTTCAAAAGATTTAAGTAATTTAAGCAAAGGAATATCGTAAAGCATAATGCTTAATTTTATCCTGATTTATCAATTCTCTATTTAAATAACATAAAGAAAAAACTAGAAACATAAAGACACACTATAAATAGAAGTGATATAGCAAAAACACTACATCATACACTATACAGTACTTTAATTACTTTCTCTAGAACAAAAGTTGCCGACACTACCATTAATTAATTCATAGTAAGTAACAAATAAGGTGCATACATCATTACGCTTCACAATTAAAGTAATATAAATTAAGACTTTCATATCTGTAGAGCCGCCAGATAGAGCCTTCCTTCCTATAGATTTATTTGACCCCCGCGGTCTTTGAATTTGGTACAAGTTATAGGAATTTGTGGTTTTCGTTTTTAGATGTATTAAATTTATTATTTTATTCTGGTTCTGGCAAAAAAGCGTGGCGTTGAGTTCCGCTCAAAACGTAATGGCTGGAAAATTTGGCGGAGAGTCGTGAACGGAATGTTTTAACTCGGGACGCAGTTTTTTTCGTTTTTTTTTCTTCAATAAAAGACATCCTTTGTAGCAATTCGTACACCATTCTCTGCAAAATTTTCAAGCCAATTTCAGTATTAGTTTTTACGAGTTTGTTGAAAGAAAATAGATGAAGATGAAATTATATTATGTAAATGTTATTTATATATTTTAGTTGAATTTACCACACAATACACTATATCTCGGATTTAGTTATACAATGAAAGAAGAACCTCCTATCTATGAATGTACCAATAAAATATATAAAACCAAAAGAAACTAGTTAAAAAATTCCATTGCATACGCTTCAAAAACCAAAGCTAGCCTTCCACGAACAAAAGTGAACGTGCCAAGGCTATGTTAAATAAACAATGGTATTTCGGTATTTTCTATAATTATAACACAACTTGAAGGAATCACGTTTTGAAAATTGTTCTTAGATCCCAATTACAGATTCAAATACACAATACTTACAACCTTAATTCTATATATTTAGAGTTCAAATTAAAGTGGATTAAAAATATTTTACCTTATTTATTTTTGCTATAGCATTCCCATTCTTATTTCTTAAACAATAAGATAGAATATTGTGTGGTACATAGATTTTTCTGTGTATACCTATAAAAGTGTTTTTGTGGGTAGTTAATTTTAAATGTGCAATAGTTAGCTAATTGCTGGTGTCTTCATCTGAGTAATTATTTATCAATAAATCAAAATCATTCGAGACGTGTACTCGTATGTATATATGGAATAGAAGTTTTTATAAGTTAGATTATATAAAGTAAGTAATTGTAGAGGTTTTTTGTGATATATTGCAAATTTTATTAATATCCTCAATCAATATTACTAGGTCGTGGCGCGTCGTTTGCCTGTAAACGCGATGTTTGTAGGTTCGATTTGAATTTGGGAGAATATTATTCTCCGCCACTAAACGTAATGCTTCGAAAATTGGATAGAAAATGGAGAACAGAGTGTCTTGACGTTAGGTTCACATTGCCTATCCCGCTATATGTTGGATACAGTATGAAAACATTAAAAAATATTACGAGGCTACTATGCAGAGGGACGTACAGTCTTTGTGAGTCGTTGTGAATACGACGTCCAGAGAGGAGAGTGAATTATTTTCATTTCGCAATGTCTCAAATTAAAACAACTGTAATAAATTAATCGTATGAAGAACCTATCAGTTTTACTTAGCTAGCTATAAAATATGTATATATATATACGGTTTCAGACTCATAATTATCTCTAAACTATTAACTGATTTTGGTGAAACTTCGACAATTCTCTAAGTTGGAATATACTTATTTTAAATGTCATTTCAATATGAATTTTAATTTCCAGAAATTGTTTTGACAATAGACACATGCTTAACTGATAACCGCCATTTATTAAAAGAAAAACTTTACAAATACTTAATGTTGTGTATATTCTAACAATTAATGATATTTTTATGCGTCTCTGAGGTCAGCAATGTCACCCAGACCCCAGTGGGTCAAAGTTGCGTAAAATGAGGAACACCAGCGTATTGCCTTATATGTCGTAAACGCCTTTTATGCCTTTTATGGGCATTGGAAAATTATTAGTTAAGTAAAGATACTATAACTACGTACTTAATTGGTCACTTTAAGTTTTATAGTATTTCTGAGTGTACACGCTAAAAATATTATAGTTAGCAATTAAGCTGTTTTACCCGGTTTTTTAGATCTGGTATTATTTATCTTTTTGGGATTATGAGGTCTAAAACGGTGGTTTTTTTCTCAGTGCTGAAGCAGTTATTTCTTTTTTTGAGCACTTGAGCACTAAATATGTCAAGAATGAGGTTTTTGTTTGTTATTTATAGGACACCCCTGTATATAACATTTGCCTCTATCGAGTAGGTAGATAGGGATGGATGGTACACAACAATTCTATAAAATCTTAAGTCTACCCTTTATTTTTTTTACAATTACCAAGATTTTATTCCAAATTATACCAAAAAGAAGAAGTGCCTAATGATTAATTTTGTTCTTTCAATATTTCCACTCATATCCCATTTTTATTAATATAGTTACAGTCAATTTTCATTCAAAACAATAGTTACACTGTAAACATAGTTTTTCTTCAGAACTGTTTTTCGCGATAAAGTAATACCAAAGAAATAACATAAAGCTACTTACTACTGACTCAATGGACATACAATATATCAAAGTGGACAGTTTCAACACTCGTACCTGTAAAAAATAAAAAAAAAACATTAATATTTTAAAAAAACATATTTTATTACTAATGAGGCTGTCACTCAACAGCACACTGACTTTAAACGCGACCGTTGTGAATAATACTATCCGTAGGGAACCTCGTGTTAACCTCTGAATTTTGGGAGAGGTTAACACTAGGTTCCCTCTACCTATGCTGCTGTACGCAAGGTACAACGTGAATCTAAAAAGAAATCTATACCTAAGTAAACTCTAAAGACTAGTCTCATACCTAAAAAGAAATTCGAAAATCAAAGAAGATCTGTACATAGTAACTTGTTCGAAAGATTTATTGTGAATTCCATCGCTTTAAACAAAGTACGAGTATATTGTCATTCGTTTCTCAGCAGCGATAAGATCCGCCACGTGGGCGAGAGGCGTTTTCAAAACAAATCTTTAGCATAATTGTATTTTTGTAGCTACGATGGTTGTAGGTTCCATACTTACTTGACCATAAATTATAAAATATTTTCATTTACACGATCTGATTGGATTAACATTGGCGTTAGTTTCCGTTACTCAACACATTAATAGTCGGAAAAAAAAGAACAAGGTGAACTGAGTGTCTCAACCTGTCCAACTAAATACGGAAGATAAAAAAAATATTCTAAATTAGCTTCTATAGACAAGGCGTCACTTCTCTAGAGTGCATTGTTTCATCGTTCTGGTAGCAAGATAAATAGCGGCGTTGACTCCTGCGATCCAACAAGTATTGTCTTGAAAATTGGGCGATACGTGAGGAAAGAGTGTCTTAACACTAGGTTCCTTTTGCCTATATGCTATAAAATAAATTCTTATGAAACGTACGATGCACCACGTGGGCGACAGGCGCGTTTACATAACAAATCTATAGATACGTTAAAGTTTACCGAATGCATTCAAAGTCTGGATTTCAGATTAGAACTTGATTTTTTTTATTTTAGGTCGAGAAGTTTTTTTTTATTATTTTAGATCAGAAACAAGTTCTGGGTAGCTTTTTTTAAAATATGCCTAATTATTCCAACTTGTGGAAATGAACTTGGAACCATCGTCGGCTTAAAATATTTTTCCATCATTATTTAACACTCAAAATTTAAATTTGTTAAGTCATTTCAAGTTTTTATACCATATACATATATTATTTAAAAGCCGTTTCATGTAGAATCGGTAAGTTACTTGTGCTAAAGGTCGCGGGTTCATCGCCCGCCGCAAGCAGTTAGGCATGTTTTTTCTCGTTTCGTTAATAAAATGTAACTTATAGATTGTTATTCTTAAAAAAGAAAATGTAAATTACTATATTTTGTTATTAAACTTTGGTAAAATATAATTGGCTTTTGGTAGAATATTGCCATAATGAGCATTATTAAGCCATAATTCCAAAGATATATTGACGATAGTGACGAAATTTCACTGCGCTTTTCTTGTTAGCAGAATGAGGAAAATAAAATAAATAACATTAAAAATAACGGTGACAAGTGATAACGGCCAGTCTTGGTGCAGCGGCAGAAGGGTAACGCGACGGCTATGACTTCGATCCCCACTCGAGGAAGTGAAATATTTATTCACGTTTATATTTCCATTTCTTCGCTCAGGTGTCGACGCAAACGCGGCGTTGAGTTCTGCCACTCAACACGCAATGCCCCCAGAATTCACCAGAAAGTGGGGAACGGAGTGTCTTAACACTAGGTTCCCTCTGCCTATCCTGCTGTGTGCGGGATACAGCGTGAAGCTGAAGTAAAATAGAATGTAAAATAAATACATTTTTTAATAATATTTAAAACATATGATAATTTCATAAGATTAAATTTAATTTAATTACTATATGAGGCCTAAATGTCGATACATGATATAACCAATTACGATATTCATCTTATCATGTTTAATATATAAATTATGTTGAAATTAGTTAAATGAGGTCGAACTAGGTCGTCGTTGTCGTTGGGACATAAGCGTGCGACAGTTTTGGGTTCGATTCCCACTCGAGATAAAGAAATATTTAATACTTTTTCTTTGCTGTAGTAACAAAGCAAAGTGCGGCGTTTAGTTGCGCCGTAGGGGGTAGTGGGATACGGAAGTATCTCAATTGGAATCAGTGTGGCTTAATACTAGGTTCCCAGGATCCTCCTGCCTACCTAACCTCCTAATGTTAAGGTAAGAAAAAATGTTAAATCTTTCAACCACATGGAAACACGTTGAAAGGTTTACAATATTCATTTGTATTATTAACACATCATTTTTATTGATTTGTTACAAGTCTAATTTTAATCCAACATTATTTAAATACGATTTTATAGCTTCACGTTGTATTCCATATATAGAAGCAGGGAAGACATATGTAACGATTCCGTTCTCCGTCTCTACATGTAAGAAGGGTAATTCAACTACGCGCTTAGTCTTTTTTCCAGGACGACGAAATCAAATAAGTCATTCCCACGAGTGGGAATCGATCCCACAACCGTCACGTTTACAATCAGACACTGCCTCAACAGCCCCAAAACAGGAATCAAATTCAGGAATTATATTTCAAGATAAAATAAGAAACTCAAACTCCATACTAAAAATAAATACTAAAATATATTTAAAACCTAATATGGCTCGCTGTCGTGTTCTCTTGCTACGGGCGCTTGTTAGTCTGGCGTGGTACATTGGTCGATTTGTCATGTAATTTAATTCCTCATATAGAACATACTAGCTTTATTCAAAATGTTTATACATCGATAAAATTATTTTATTATTTCTTCGCTCTAGGGTTGACGCGCGGCGTTAAGTTGCGCAACTCAACACACTATACCTCCAGAATTCAGCCCACTCCACACACACCTGTGCAGCAGAAATTGCAAAGGAAACCTAACGTTAAGACAACTCCGTACACGAAAAACTTTATTTTCGAGACATGAAATGAGATGAATGAGAAAATTTTTAAAAATTAACATAAACTCTTTACCCCGAGTGGGACTCGAATCCGCAACCATTGTTAAAAGCTGTTCCATGGCGACTCAATTCACTTAAAAAAATATAATTAAATAAATTTATATTTCAATTTTATCAGCTATTACATGTTCCAATATTTTGCAAGAAATCCTACACATATTAGTCAATGTCATCTTAGAAAATATCAATTAATATGAGCATTAATAAAATTATGCAAAATTCCTCTTAGTAAATCTACTTGTATGAAATGTGTTTAACTAATATATATGTATGTTAATAGCAAATTACGTACATATATATTTTTCTTATTGTCCTACATTTAAGGATCAGTTATCCTGCTTCTTATTTATATTTTTATTATAAGAAATCTTTTTAAGCAGGATAACTTTCACTTTTCACCCGTCATTAAGACATTTCGTATTGTGTATATTAATGGCAGAACTTAACGCCGCAATGCGTCTAACTATTGAGTTTTTCAGCTACTATAATCTCTTCTTAGCTGAGCCACGAACGCGTAAAATTTTACAATTAAGTACGTAACTTTAAAAAAATCTTAAACGTTCGTAAGGTACTTAAGCAAAGTCCGAAGTCTTCAATAGTTAAGCATGAGTCATATATGCAACATACATAATTAGTATAATATTTACTATAGTGACATTCGATAATTGCCAATATCATTTTATAATCGATTTATCAGTAAACTAAATCGTTAATCGTAATATCCGCTTAAAATAAATAAACTAGATTACAAAATGTATGAATAGGTAAATAAATGTTAATCAAAAGCCTTAGCTATCTAAGAAACACAACTGTTTTTTAAATGATTTGGTTCTAATCTGTAAATTGTGGGTAATTTTACCCGTAACGTTACCCGTTAGGAGAAACACTATATTTAAGGAGATATCTACGCTAAAACAAACAAAATTTTATATATTAATCGCTAAAGTATCGTAGTGGAATACAAAAGTTGATGATCGTTTCATTTCCTACTCGGGGGTAAGTTCTTTTCAATTCCACCAAATTGACTTAATTTTACCCAACGGAGTGTTTTGACACTAGGTTTTCTTTGTCTCCCCTACGATACTTTAGCGATAAATCACAACTTACTCTATTGTTCTTAACTATAGAAAAAAAGAGAAGAGAACTACATGATATAACGAATTTAAAATTTAATTAATTAAAAATAATTTACTGTTTCCTAATATTGTGGGTAATTTTACCCGTAACGTTACCCGTTAGGAGAAACACTATATTTAAGGAGATATCTACGCTAAAACAAACAAAATTTTATATATTAATCACCTATTAAATATATTAATTACCACATATATTACTATAAACGGCTCCCACAAAGGTACAGCTATTTATTAACCTTATCAGCATAGATAATTATAATCATTAAATGTCCAGATCTCGTACAATATTTACTAGGGCATACTAATTTACTTGGATCGCGTGTTTTAATCGTAATGCAAATTGAAAGTTACGCAACAATTCTGAAGTTATGTATCGATATTGGTGACAGCTTGGCAAAGTAATCGAGATTGCTTCAATAAAATAAATAAGGTAGTCTATGATTTTATTCATAGTAGTTAAAGATTTTGTGTAATATTGCTACTGGGTATAGGTTCGATTCTAGAAAAGGTATCTAGTATGAATCTGTCTTTCTGTCTGTGTCATAATGGTTCTGGGTTCGATCTTTAATAATAAAAAAATATCTATTATAGTAAAAGAAAGCGTGGCATTGCTGACGAATGCACTCAAGACGCAATATTTTAAAATTGGACGTAAAATGTGAAACAAAATGATGAGAAAACTTCGTAAGTATATGAGATATTCCCAATCTCGAATTGTCTGAAACTAAATTTATAATTGTTATTTTTCAGAATTATCCACTAACTTAAGAAATCTTTTATTGTTATTGAAAATAAATATTACAAATTTCAAAATTTAATCTATATTCCAAAAATAAACAGACCACGTTCCCAAGATTCTCATTACAAACACATATTCAACAGAACCAGCCCAAGTGCCCATCAGCTTAATATATTAGGTAAGAAAATTTTACAACTACCCTCGTGCGTAATAAGAAGCATTTGCATACAGAATCAATTGCAATACTGACAGCTCATTTTCTTATACGAGTGGGCCAGTGTCGAACAAGCTGTAAACATTTTATATAACGTGCAGTAGAACGTGACAAAGTATTTTACGAGTAATACCTGGATAAAGACAGTATGGGATCGAGTTTCTTATACACATTGGTTATAGTTTTATATATATTTTTGACTGTAAAGTATTAAAAGTATTAAATAAAATCTAAACATTCAATTAGACAATTGTAAGTACTTTTGTTCATCAAGTTACGTAAAAGCGTCAGTAATGTCAGTTCTACAGTGTTACCTTTTCAATATTATTTCTTTTGTTATATTTTCTTAGTAATCGATTGATTATTATTATTATTGATACATGTCCATTACAAAAAATAAATGAATCAGCTTCACGCTGAATCCTGCACAGAGGCCTGGTAGGCAGAGGGAACCTAGTGTTAAGACACTCCGTTCCCATGTCCATTACGATTGTAAATATCCAAAATTTTTCAATTTGTGTCGGACTTTAGAGCATATCAAATGCAAATGTATTTTAATTTCTCGCATGTTACTGCATTTGGGAACTTAACTTTTCTTCTTCCTAAATTCTACAAGATACAAAATGAAGGCGAAAAAAAATTTATTATTATTTTCGCTTAATAATATACTTGTGTTTCCTATTTGTAACCGCCGTGTGTCAAGAAACCACCTCTCATATACGATGTAAGTTGCTAATATCTAACCAATAAAGTTCTAAACATGCCATTTTATAGCAAGCTATTAAAAGCATGGAATTGTAATAAAATAATATTTTCAATTTATGAGTAAAGTGGCACATGTACATTTTATTTATTTAAATTTTTATTTCTATTAACTATGAATAAGCTAAGCTTTTATAAGTAAAGTTATTATAAGCAGAGGGAACCTAGTGTTAAAGCACTTCGTTCCACTTTCTGCCGAATTCTGAAGGCTTTGCGTGTTGAGTGGCAGAACTCTATGCAAATAATAAAAATATCTCTATTACAGACGCAGTACATAATAAAATAAATTAATATAATAAAGTTAGATTTCATCATGACGATTGCAACTCTAGAGACAATGGTTAGAGGATTTATGCTTCATCGGATCCCTATTGTGGCGGTTTACAGCCAAGTTTACGAACTTTATACTTTGGAGGTCGTTCGAGATAAGTACTAGAAAAGTATTATATTTTATATATAATACTTATATAGTTATTATATATATTATAGTTATTATATATATTATAGCTATTATATATGGCGAGGAGAACTGAGTTTTTTGGCTGTCGATTACTATAGGAAATATAAAAAATGTGCGATGATAAAAATACTAGGTCGATTGCACTTAGAAAGCGTCTTTCTAGGTACAATCGAAAGTCTTGTGACATACTGATTATAAATATGGATAAGTATAAATTAACGTTTTAAGTGTCTGCTATATTTTGAAGATTGGCGTTATTTATCTCTATAAATAACGCCGCCGGTCCTCTGACCTAACGATATTACATTGTTTCTTTGGACTATATAAAAAAAAGCTGTGCTAGAATATTAATTCTTTAAGCTTCAAGCTGTGTCTCGCATACAATACGGTAGGACTTACACTTGTTGATAAGACATTCCGTCACGCCCACCCACCCGTCAATATTCGAGACATAACGTGTAAGACATTCATTATTTTTTTATTTTACCAAATTCGGTATTAACCAAAATCCCGAGTGGGACTTTCAATCACAATAATACTTTATCGGAAACGACCTAAATCCCAATTGCACCATATTAGTCTCAAAGATTTGAACGTCAAAATATTCTCCATTGATAAATACAGTTATCCAGATTGGAGCTACGCGGGCGCTCAACTAAATTAGCTAACGGCGCGCCAGGAAGCTGCTTGAAAACTTTATTGTCAGTCTCACAGATGTAAATTTAATCTTTGAATGAAATAATTTAAATAGAAATAGAACAAAATAACAGAAAATTACTACAGTATTGTTATTAATAATTGGTTTCATATCATTTTATATGCTTAGACGGATATTTTATTCTTGCAATTGTCGCACAGCTTAGACCGTAAACAAAAATTTTAGTAAGAAGACGAATTGGAGGGTTAAGTTCCACCACTTGGTAACTGGGTGAAAAGTGGAGAATTAAGTGTTTTACATAAGAGGTTTCCTCGGCTTGAGAATATAAAAACAACATTGATATTAAAAGGTTGTTAGAGCTCGTATGAAAAAAATATTCTACTTCAATATGTATATATTAACAATGACTTCCATTAATTTATTTATTTATTTATTAATTCCTGTTTAATTAATATTAAATGACAAAACGTGTATTTATAATTATTATTAAACTGTTAATGTTATATCAGATATGTTTATATTGGAAGTTACAAGCATTTCTAAAGGCGACAGTGCATAGAACATAGCAACAGCCATACCTTTTCTTCTAAAATTATTTTCTTTATCAAAAGTCAAACCTGCGTTACACATCAACAAAAAAGCAGCTGCCTTCTCAAAATTAAATTCCATATTTCTTATTACCCACTATTATAAGTATTCAGAAA
Source organism: Heliconius nattereri (assembly GCA_013403645.1). NCBI lineage: Eukaryota > Metazoa > Arthropoda > Insecta > Lepidoptera > Nymphalidae > Heliconius > Heliconius nattereri. The sequence goes on from JAAIXI010000232.1 coordinate 9,282,718, forward strand.
TCCTAATTTGTGGGAAACGAATGGAAACTCCATTGAATCATTCACCCAAATAACATAAAGCTACCCCTCTCTCAGTCTGATGGTTTTGAAGTCCATTGACGGTCTCCTTATTAGCATTCATTGAATGAATACCTTTACAAATTTTCATATTGTTTAAAAGTTAATTTCTGCATAAATAATCGCAGCGAAAGGTCTTGGAAGTGTTTTATAAGACTCCCGAGTTATAGAAAGTCAGCTTTTTGAGCCAATTAAGTATTGTAAAAGTGTCTATTTATTAATATAAATATATGTTTTACTTCATAGTTTGCATATAGCATATATGTCTAATATTTTTAGTTATCAATTATTAATACCTGTATTGTTATTTTTTGCTCAATATGAGCAAGTTTTTAAAACTGTAAGTTTAAATCGCAAATCTGAATAAATGATCATTTGAGAAAATTTATAGAGCTGCGACTTCGTCCGCATGGGAAAATAAACATAACTTGAAATAATTTATATGTCATAGGTACTATGATTTACTAAATGGGCTATCCAATACAAAAACTATTTTCAATTAGGACCAATAGTTGCTGAGATTTGCGCGTTAAACCTAACAAGCTCTTCAGCTTTATAATACTTGTATAGAAGTATACAAAAAAATCTTAACCTTTTGATATTTCATCAAGTAATTCTTTCTTCTTTACTTTCAAAGATAATAACAACGTTGTTACTATGTTAGAAGTAAGCTTTTTGAGCTTCATGCTTTATATCGCATATAGCAAAGGAGGCAGCGTAGTCGAGTATTAAGACACTGCGCATTTTCATCTTCCCACTCCCACAGGCAGCCACACAGTGCCTGCTTATTTTCAGGGACAGAGTACCCTCTTCCCTACCCACCCGGTGTCGCTGCAAAGGTCAATAGGGCTAACAGCATTAAACTCAAAACCGAAAAAAAAAAACATCTTACCAAAGAGAGAAAATGAAAACAACTCATCCCCCAAAGTGAGAATCAAGCCACCACCTTCGTGGTTACAGCCAGACGCGCCCCGCAGACCCCAGAAGCTAGCTATTATAATAAAATAAATAATCCTAACAAAATCTGAATTTTACATTCCATAGTCATACCGTGAAAAATCTCAAAACAAAATGCTATTCAATTTTGATCTTTATTACAATAAAAAGAGAGCTTAATTTAAATTATTATTAAAACTTGACAAATCATCACCAATAAGAATTTATATCGAACATATTATGCGTGGACACGAGTTGGATGATATTTACGTAACAAGAAGACAATCAAAAAGGGACCCTATCTTTCTATTATAGAGTTCAAAATGAGTCCAAAATATCATATAATGGCTATACACACAAGGGTATAAGGTTCTATTCCGTATGCGTAACCCATCCCTATAATTATAAGGCGTAGGGACGTGATTCAAATGAAGTAATAAGTGTATTCATTGATATCGATAATCCGCAAGAGGAGTGCGTGATCGCGTCTAACTAACTTAAGGAACAGATTAAATTAGTTACTGCAAGTTTGTTTTTTTTTTAATTCTTAAGGACATGCTGTAGGGTGTAAGTTTATTTAAAATATAGTATAATAATAACATTCATTTATTTCAAATTAAAAGTTGATGAAAAAAATAACTTTTTTAGCGTCACGCTGTAGTAGGGTAAGCAGCAGGAAGCTGATAACCTAGTGTTAATGCACTCCGTTTCTAACTATACTATGATTCAAAGCGGCTTCTTACTGATACTTACTGATACGAAAATTTGGCGGCAATCTTGGAACTGAGAGCTTTAACAAAAGCTTCACACAAACTTCTTGCTGCAGGTAACAACTTTTATTAGTGCAAGCACTAGCATGAGAAAAAGCGTAAAGCTGTTTGTTTTATATATTAACGTACTATATAAGGCCGCCAGAATGTTATTATAAACTAAGTTCACCAAGAATGACGTCATATTAAATATAATGGGCTCTTGGCTCGGGATTTGCACCCAAGAACTAAATATGGATTGATAAATACATTAATAAACAGCCAACAAAAGCCTAAATCTGGACAATACATTCAAAACTGTCAATCCCACTTCGCACAAAACTCAACAAGTACCAACCAAAGTAAGATAAACGGACGCATTTCAATCAAAAGGGCCGATAGGAGATACGAAATACTCAATTACCACGAACTCCATACAATCATTTAAGCGTTTAGACGTCTAGCATCGATCACCGTCGTCCATCATTTGTGAGCGATGCTTCAAGCCGGGGTAGCGATGGAACCCGCGCCCATCGTAATAGTCTGTCGTCCGAACTGATTTATTAAATAAAATCAACGTCAATATGATAAACGAGGACGTTAACGCAAATTCGATGCGAATATCGCTTTATGGGAACAACCAATTTTGTGTAATGAAAATTTTCAGGGTTGTAAAATATATGTAGGTATAGATAGGTTGTGTATATCTGTTTTACTTAAAATTAACGGAGAGTAAGGAGAACTTGGTATTTTAACACTCCATTCCGTGTTTGTCTGTTTTAGAATTTTACACCGATATGTCGTTGTTCTACTAGAATAAAATGTATTATTATATTATTGCATAGGTAGAGCTGTCTTCGCGGTGGTTGTAATTTCGATTTGTGTAGGGAAAGGGAATTATCTTAATTTTTTCTCTCTGGTAACAAGACAAAACGTATCGTTAAGTCCCGCTCTCAACACGTAATGTCTCGAAAATTAGAGAAATTTTGGCGAATAAAGTATTTTGTTTTGTTTTTGTTTTGTAGTGTGCTAGGTTATATCTAAAAAATATGCCATTAAATAATTATATATTTACATAATATGAAAACTATATTATCTACGTTGAAGATTATCTAATGCGGAGTGAATAATCACTAGAATCTTCCTACCCCGAAACGTATAAAAATTATCAATCAATTATCAAAATCAAATAAAATTAAACAATATCTTAGAACTTCTCCTTAACGTGACATAGCAATACATCTTACGTACCATCTAATCCATCTTTTCATGATAAATATCCAAATGGTATAAATATTTTCTAACAAAAACTTATTTAAACATTTTCAAGCCGGCCTCTATGGGCAAAACGATTTTGCACGTTCCACATAGAACAAAACCACCCCCATACAAGGGATGGGGACTAATAAAATTGGGGGTGAAACCGGTGAAATGGATACAATAAATAAATGCCGTAATTAACTGCATTCATGTATCAAATTATTTGTTCGATTCGGGGATAAGGGGACAATAGAGTAAGAAAACAAATGAAGATCTGGTGTGGGGTAGGGGAGGATATTGTGAATTTAAGGTCATTTAAAAGCATCCAGTAACGTTTGTATTATGTTACTAAATAATAATAGCGTCATGCCCTTTCGAAATTTTCGATACGTTTGATGAAGATACAGATGGTTTTTTGGGATTTGGGTGGTGAGATTTGCAAACGCTATAGTTTACATATGTAAAATCGAAAGGTCACTCACTCATCAAGGAATCTCAGAAACTACATGTGCTAGGAATCTGAAATTTTGCATAGGAGTTATTTATAGGAATTTGCAATATTCAACTTTTAAGGGATTGTTTTTGGGGTTGAAAGTTTGTATTAAACTTCGTTACTACAAATGCTAGGAGTCTCAAATATTGCATGGACGTCACTTATAGGACGTAGGTATTCATGGAGACAGAAATTAATAATAACGTAGTTCACGCAGGCGAAGCCGCGGGCGGGCCGCTAGTAATCTATATATTTAATTACCTATATTAATATATGCTTATAATAAAATCATAGCTCATCGGTGCCTGCATATGAAAGATATTTAAGAAGAATAGTTCCTGGGATGATTTAACAGTGTAATAGAACTCAAAACATTGATTTTTAAAATTTTTGTCTGTTCGCCTGATTTATTTCAACTTGTAGTATTTTGTATCAAATAAAAATTTATAATAAAAAAAATCAGCTTCACGCTGCATCCCGCGCACAATAGGGTAGGCAGAGGGAACCTAGTGTTAAGACACTGCGTTCTCCACTTAAAAATGGACACAAATAAATATAAAAACCTTTATTGAATGGTTAATAAAATAAAAATTATGTACTTCAAGAAGCGAGGGGGAGGCATGAAGGGGGTACAGCATGAAGCTGAAAAATAAAAAAGTTTGTACAGTAGAACGCATGAATATGAAGCTATACAGGTTTGAACTGAAAAAATCTTATAGTATTGGATCGTCTATTTATTAAGAAAGACGCAAGAAGAAGAGACGCGAAGAGTGTTCGCTGTCAAAGTTGCCTCGGGCACTGAAAAAGTGTCACATATAACACAATTGTTAGTTGTTTTTATTTGACATTTGGACACATGGACAAAGCCGCAGGTAAAAGCTAGTACATTATAAAAATATCAACCACTGTACTATTTCACCTATACATAAATCCCACGCGACTAGCATCCCATCACTAAATCGGAACAGCTTTATGGTAATTGTTTGCAATTATAACGCCTACGCCTACTTCGAAATATATCTAAGACAGATGTTAATAATATTCAAAAGAAATTAAAAAATGTTATTAATAAGCTTATATTAATAGATAGATTATAATTTTTCACCGTATACAGAGTCGAGAAAAAAACCTAATGTTGAGACAAGAATCCAGAATGTTGAGTGATGAAACTCAGCGCCACTCAGCGCTTCAAAAAAATTACTGTTTCACTCAAATAATAATAAACCTATTAATATTTCTTTTTTGGCTTAAAAAAACAATTATTTTCACGATATAAATAATTTTATAAATAATACAATTATATTTACACTTTTAAATTACGATTATTAAAATTTAACAAGATTCTAATTCACAGTTAACTTTCATTTCAAACAAATCTCACACACACACACAAAAACACCAATTAAAGTTTAACGACCATTAAATCATTACCAATCTATCTACCACATTACATGTACATGGATACTTAACTACAAAAGCATATTTAACTCTTTCAATGAGTGTCGTTTGGACGGCCGGCGTGCCACTAGCGTGCCAGCAAAAACAAAAAGCTAACTCACGCTACAAAACGTGTCATAAATCGTAACATAACCGGGCGGTTAGCACCACAGGAATAAACACTGGCTTCGGCTGTGGGTATACTGAGTTCATTATTTATATATTCAATTTGATTTAGGTTTACGCATTTTCTCGTGTGTTGTGAATACCTTGTGTTCAGACACTCCGTTTTCACGTTCACCAACTTTCAAGCCTTTGCGTGGCGGAAGTTTTTCTGCCAGAGCGGAGAAATGAAAATATGAATAATCATTCCCGGAATGGAAGAAAAATCAGCAAATATCGCTTTTAGAGTCAGAGTTAGTATAAAAAAAATATTGGTTAAAAAACAAAGGACACGGCCTGACTAAGCCTGGCAGTAAGCGCGACGGTTATGGGTACAATTACCACTCGGGAGGCTATTTAGTGTAATTTAATTTCCTCTCTCTCTGGTAACACCACTCAGCAGGGGGAGAGTTATAACACTACGTTCCCTACAGCTACGCTATATACAGCGTGAATTTAAAAATAAAAAAAAAATCAAAACATTTTCCTATACATCTATCACCAATACCACCATTGTACAACACGATCTACCTTTCATTATAGAACGTGGACGGATTTACAGCGCTCGAGTCTCAAACGTCAAACAAACGCCGCGACCGCTATTAGCTTTCGCTTCCGGTGTATCAAAAGCTGGGCTTTTTCCCAACTTAGCTTTGTAAATAAATCTGAACTCAGTTCCAACTTTAAAGCTTAGTGTGACATGCTTTGTTGCTCAGCTTTTTTGCTGTATTTTATATCTCATATATTGAAATAGGTAGCTAGTTCGATTTTAGTTTTGTTTGATGTAAATTTTATAGCAATATGCTGGGATGTAATTATATATTAAATAGCTTCACGCTTTTTGCGTGGGAATCCCCTCTGCCAACCGATAATAATACTAGATTTAGTATAAAATTATATTACTGCCAAATTTTCTAGATATTACGTGTTGGGTGGCGGATCAGAGAGAGAGAAGGAGAAGGTGTCCTGTGTAAGGAAACAGTTTGGGGGATTCAATTCCCACCCGAGGAAACGAATTATTTAATATGTTCATTTCTTCTCTGGTATCGAAGAAAAGCGCGACGTTGAGTTCCACCACTCAACACTCAACGTCTCCAGAATTTCGCAGAAAGTGGGGCTATAATAAATATACCTATAAGCATTGTTTCCTTACAAATCGAACCCCCAATCATCATACGCTGCCACTATACAGATACATGTGTATTACAGATATTCATCAACCGCAAATCGAATGGCCGTAAGCGAATGAAATCAATCATCGTTAAATAAAGTATGCAAATAGAAAATTTTATGGTTCTCCTACATATACATATGCCCGGGGTTCGGTCACCCGGTGAGTTTACAACACTGTTATAGTTGGTTGGTTGAGTTTAAAAAACGAATGGGGGTTCATATATTTTTTTAGCGAAGATGGTAGAAAATAATATTTTCTCTCTTCTGGTAACGAGACAAAGTGCAGCGTTGAAGTCCACACAACACGTATTGCCTGCTTAGTTGACTTCATGTATTTTGCTTAACGCCTTTTCATTAAGACACTTCTGTTCCCTTTTCCCACAAATTCTGGAGGTGTTCAGCTGCAATCTTCAACGCCTCGTTAACAGAGCAAAGAAATGCAAAAATAATTATTATTTCATTTTCACGATTGGGAATCGAACCGACGACCTGTTGCGTTTACTCAAACGCTTATGGCCCCGCGCCACGACTGGTCTCTAACGAGCAAATGAAAATATTTAATTATTATTTATACGTGTATTTAACGAGAAAATTTACCACAAATAAATAAAATAGTAATAGCTACAAGCTTTGTTATAATCAAACTTAACTACCAATAAATACGGTCTCATAATTTCTTTTAAACATATTTTATTGTTATCTAAGCAGTAAAGACGTGTAACTGTACTTTTTATGACGTCTGTAGTTTTGAAGCCGTCGTGACGCCGCGGCAGTGTCTAATTGTAAGCTTGAAGTCTGGGTTCTATTTCCACTTGGGGGTATGAATAATTATTATTTTCTCGCTCTGATACAATACAAAACGTGGGTTTTAATTTTTACCTTCTGCTTCCATTATCAGATCAGCTCGACGTCAACCATATTATTTTGCCAGAGGATTTAGAGGTGGTTCAATTAAGTTCCTCAAATCTTTTTACACAATAGTCAATCAGTCAGTTAAATAGTGAGCAAGTCAGTCAGTTAGTTAGTTAGTTATGCAGCTATTGACGTCTCGACCTCTGGAATAAATATTTTTAAAAAAACTAACAAATATAACCAACATCTTCACTAATATTTACAATAATAAGAACTAAAAACGACCAATTCAATACAAAAATTAAACAAACAAACACCACAGGCATCGACTGACGCTACTCACATAATTGTCAATCACGAGAAAAAAAACACTGTCCTTGTTGTAAACCGTCTAAGTGGGCGGTCAGCCCCTAAATCAATTATAGTATTAACAAAAAATATTTAACAATGGTAAGACTTAAAATATCAACAAAAGTATGTACCTATATAATAAAAAAGATCCTACCACGAATTTACTATGAAATAAAAGAAATAATAGCTTTTTTTAGGTTCTAGCTTAATCTAGTGAGATAGCGAGGGAGAGGATGGAAGTAAGCTTCAGCATAGGTTCCTCTTTCGCCTCGTCAACTATGATCAACCTCTTCATATATGCTCTCCGGGGGTCCTCATGCTTTTTACGTGACCTTCCGTAAGTATGATCAATCAAAAGTATTCGGGTACTCTGTTCTTTAAGGTCAACCGATGGCTCCCCCACCTACCACTTATTCTTTAAGAAGTTTTGTATATAAAAAAATATTATCGCAAGATTTAATTTTATCATCGCAGAAATAATAATTATTTATCGATAGAGAGCTTAGAAATATATCACTCCGCTAAAATATGACAATATATGATACAGAACCTGATGTTTCACTTACTTCTTCACGCTTACCCATTTCAAGCGATAGCCCTTATCAGATTTTTGTCATATAATCAATTTTGAACTTTTTCTCGTATACATAAAGTTTATTTTCAAAAGCACAATACAGTTTCGAAAGCTCAATATTGTCATCGATTTGTAAAAACAAATAAATGAGTTAGGTAGCTTCCGAGGGGCGATTGAGACAGATTGATATTAAAAACAGTTTCAAAATGTTCAAATAATTGCTTTATCCTGTGGACGATGATACGTGGAAACGATCGTCGATGGTATACCATGCTTTTGTGTTTTTTTCATATAATATTGTACACAAAATGTCTAAATTGTTATATGGGATTTTAGGGGGATATTGGATTATTGTTCGAGTTGAAATAGTTTGTAGCCAGGGTAGGCAGAGGGAACCTAGGGTCAAAGGAAACGGATTGGTTGCCTATTTGTTACCTAATTGTCGAGATATTTCGTGATGAATGACGAAACTCAACGCCACGTTTTGTCTCGTTACCGGAGGGAGTAAATGGTAACAATTTATTTTCTCAGTGGAAATGGAACCCCCCAACCGTTGTCTTTATAATCAGACACTGCAAAACCATCACGAAGGCTCCACGTTTATTAAGTTTTATTTTGAAACATCTCTATATTTTTTAAAACTTTTAAGTGCTAAACAGAAAAATCGGTCACTGTCTGAAAAATCACTCCCACATCAGCTCAAAAATCTTAATTGAGAAAGAAAAATAGAAAAAAAAAAGAATACACTACCATTTACTACCACATTTATTCATAAAACTGAAGATAAAAACTTTAAATGAATTTGATAACAGTTCGCTCTGTGGGGTTATTAGTCCCTCAATGTTACATATTAATTAGTTATTGACATTTACTAGGTAATTATTACTTTATTGCTATAGATAATGATGCCAGCCGTGGCGCAGGGACTCAAAGTGACACTGTAAGCACGAATGCTTATGGGTTCGATCCCCATTCGAGGAAATGAAATATTTATTAAAATGTATATTTTCATTTCTTACATAAAATAATATTCAAGCTAAGTCATAGTACGAACTAAATGTAAATATATGTAACATTTCAATTATAACGAGCTCAACCAGCATGCGTCTGCGGTAGGTTTGCTCGGTTAATATCTCGTTACCGGGACCGTTGCCGTCCACAAAAACCTATTAGCTACCATTTTGTAGAATCACTCGACAATACTATGGGAGGTTTAAATTGATTTAATTATTATGTTATAATCAGACAGTACGCGCGGTTGTGGCCTGGTAATCGCTCTGATTGGGCGTTAAGATCTGTCACTCACGTTTGACATAATGTCTCGAAAATTGTTCGATGTTTGGAGACTGGAGTGTCTTAATATTATTTTTTTTATAAATAATAGTACATGAAATATAAGATCTTACATATAGTTTACATCAATAAATATTTGTTTCGTTTCACGTTGTATGCCGCATATAGCACGGTAGGCAGAAGGAACCCGGTAACATAGTACTATACATTCTGTTCCCATGAAGACACTTCAGTTCTGTTCTATCCGCCGAATTCTGAAAATCGTGTATGTTGACTCGCGGAACTCGTCGCTGCACTTTGTCTCATTACCACAGAGAGGAAATGATACTATTAAATATTCCATTTTTTCGAGCGGAAATCGAACCCCCAATCTGTTGCGCTTTAACCATGCCCTTCTGCCCTTGCATCACAACTGCCCTCTTATATCAATATACTTTTCTAAAAAATATAAATATTAGAAAGGGTATTCTAATCATAGACCAACACTTCAGCGAAGTCATTAAGACTCAATTAGTACGCTAGAGTATCTCTGTTTTACTTCTTAACTTTAAAGGCGGTTTTCCATTAAATATCATTTGAGATACGATAACTCTAGGTTCAAATATTGCTAAGGAACCATTTACATGTTATTTTAAGCTTTTAGCTTTTTTTCGTTGGTCTAAAAATCGCAAAATTAATTGAAATTTAAAAAAAAATATTACAATTATAGATATCATGCAGTGATTTTCGTTTAAATTAGATGATCATGCTAAGAGTTCTCTCATGCATAAACGCATTATGGGATTGTGGGTTCGCCCGGAAAAAATATTGTTTTTAAATTATTTTCATTTTCCATCTCTTGTAGACAAACGATGGCGTTGCGTCAATTAGCAATTTGACAATGTCTTAAAAATTGGGTGAAAGATATAGAACGCGGGGTCTTTACGCTAGGATCCTACTGATAGATCATGAAGCTTAAAAAATGCGTAAATCTATCGAACTTCCTTTAATCAAAACGTGCGAAAACCTACAATACTACCTTAAACGAAATTAGAACTGAGAAATATCATTCCTCAAAAAAAAAGACACAAACCATAGTACACAATAGCACAATCCCCACACATCCAGTACACAACAGCCCTGCAGCACCGTCCCTGCTCTCCTCACTCCTCAGCACGTAACACTTAGACATGTTTATCCTGCACTAATGATCTCTGACAGTGTTGTATCAACATCGTTTGAATACTTCGTTGCGAATGCACCTTTTTCATTTTTGTTGCGTTCGTTCCTCGTTTACCCCCTCGCTCTAAACGTGATTCGCTTTACACGTACAGACAGGGTGATTGTTTTTTTTTTTTATATATGCATATTAAATTAATATTATAGTCTGTTATCAGCGGCACAAGCTAAGCGTGATGGTTGTAGGTTCGATTCCCGATTTTTCTTAATTTAATTTTAATTATTCTCGCTCTAGTAACAAAATAGAGCGCGGTGATCAGTTGCGCCAGTCAACAGCCAATTTCTCTAAAATTGGGAAATGGAGTATCTTACTACTAGGTTTCCTCTGCCAACCCTACTTTACGCACACCGTGAAGTTAAAAGATGTCTTTCTGTCAGGCAATCAGCATTGGAAGAGATATATGGGTGGGAATATATGGTATTAGGGTTTTTGTGTCCCTAAATAAAAATTAATCATTTTCATTTGATATTAATAATTTAACTAGATGCCATCTTTTTTAAAAAATATAATGATAAGGGCCAGAAGAAAAATTATAATCAGTTTTCTTATCATTAAAGTTCAGGCGCTCCTCAAAGAAAATACTTTAAAAAAAATGTGTGAATATAAAAAGCTTAGTCAGTAGTTTTCAGTTATCTAAAAGGCTGACAGTAAAACGTCTGCTATCTTAGTAACAAGATACAGGTAAAGTAATAAATAAAAGCTTATCAAAGTTTTATCGAAATTAGTGCATTCCTCGCTGATATTGGAAAGTAATATTTAAAACGGCATCGTGACGTTGTTAGAACGTGACTTACTATTTTTGGGGTTCGATTCTTACACATTGGTTTGTTTGTATTTCGAGTAAATTCAATATATTTTAGTAGGGACTTCATATTAAGAATAATTAAAAGATTTTGTTCAAATTCTGTACTTTTTACGCATACAGGAACTCACTACTCAAGGAAATTAATTATTCTTAATGCTAAAAAAAAATTGGCTCAAAACTGAAAGAAGCGTGACGCTGCTTTTGCCTACTTGTGACATATTATACAAAATTGCCCAGATTCAAATCCTACATTCATACCTTATATTCTATAATAAATAATAATCAAATAATACTTGTACCAAAAATATTGTAAAATACAGCAGAAATAATCTGAGAAATGTTTACTTTAAAAAAAGTAAAGTAAACTGATTTGATAAAAGACGTCTTGACTTTTTATACTATTTAGAATTTTACTTTTTTGCTATTATATTTACTTCCAAATGACTAACTCAGCCACTTTTAGCTACATTTGACAAAAAAACATGACAGTTTTTGTACAACCATTGTTGGCTGACGTCGCCGACTGGCGATGGTTTAAGGAAGATTTATTGCCTATGATAGCTAGTCTTTGTTTTTGTCATATATGTAATGAGTTATTCTCGTATAGATTCTTTATGAAAATGGCTTGTATATCCTTATTTGGTTTGAATGTTAAGAAGAATAAGAACTAATATTTAAAATTATATTAAGACTGGCGTAGGTTTTAGAGTTGATTCCCTATTGGGGTATGATTTATTTTCGCGCGGCGTTGTGTTCCGCCACTAAACGTGAAATATCTCGGTGATACGTGAAAAAATAGAGGGTCATTGTTGGTTCCCTCTGCCTATCTTGCTATATCCAGTACACAGCGTGAAACTAAAAAAACCATTAGTACTGACTTTAACTTCATTCTTAAAAAAGAATGGGTATTTGTTATTTTCAACAGTTTTTGAGCTACACGTGGTATCCTAAGATAGGCCGAGGGAACCTAGACCTAGCGTTAAGACACTCCGTTCCCATAAAGATACATTCGTTCCTCACTTTCCGCCGAGTTCTGAAAACATTGCTTGTTGAGTGGCGGAACTCAATACCGCGCTTTGCCTCGTTACCAGAGCAAGAGAATGAAAATGTTAAATATTTCAGTTTACATACACGCGCTTTTGCACCTTCGCCACGACTGGCTCCAACGAGAACTGACTTCGAAGTGCGGCAGTAATATTACAAGTAAACACTGCGTGTTATTTGAATATATAATTCAGTTAAATACTAAACCAATTAGTTATTCCTTTAAACCAATAATACCATGAATTGTATTACAAATTACCATAATATAAATGGTAATATGCATATTCAATTTCTATTGAAATTATTCTATAATAGATTAATTAAATTATTTTGTTATTCTAAAATACCTCATTGAATCTAGATCAGGTGAAAAGTAGGCCTGCTAATATGAAAAATTTTGGTTGTCTAGTCATTTTACACCATCGTAGGCTATTTGTAGGCTATGTGTAAGTTGTAGGGTAGGCAGAGGGAACTTGGGAATCTAATGTTAAGTCACTTCGTCCCCTACTTTGCGCCGCTCGTATACATAGTTATAACTATGTGTACTAACAAAATTGATTATAAAAAATAACAATTTTAAAGTAGACAGAGTGCTCTAACACTAATTTCTTTCTGACCCTGTTATGTATTGAAGATAAAAAAGCAAAAAAAAAATCTTCCGCCTTAAGTAGCGGAACTCAACACCGCGCTCTAAAGAAACAAGACAAAAGTTATTGATAATCAAGCTTCATATCGCTTATTGAATTTCATACACAGTATCAAAATTATGCAAATGCCATTACAAAATTTATAACTCAAAATATTTGTATCGGAATATATGATATACTGTGAGAATATATTTCGTGCAATTATTATATAGTTTAGACAAGCTGTGGGTTCGATTTACATTCGGAAGGCGTCGTCGTTTTGGTAATGAGGTAAAGTGTGGGCAAAGGCATAGTCACGGGTAGTCCTAGGTCTATTTTAAAATTATTTTCATCTACCCGCTATAAGACCACCACTCAACACGTAATCTATTCTATATATATATAAAAGGACTTGTCCTCACTGACTTAGGTAAGACGCACGCACAGCCGTAACCGATGATGGTAGAAACATGAAATTTGGACAGATATTTACTTTCATAATCTGGACATCCACTAAGAAGGGATTTTGAAAAATTTTAACCCTAAAGGGGTAAAATAGGGGTTCAAAGTTTGTATGGAAAAAAAATTAAATCGGCACCGATTTATTATAAAATTAGAAATTTAGATTTTTAAAAGTATTTAATTGAACACGTGTTTCATCGTTTTCTATAATTCTGCCTCTAAGGGTGCAAATAAAGGGTTGAAAGTTTGTATGGAAAACTTCTTAAATCGCCACCGATTTTTATAAAATTAATAATATTTAGACTCTTAAAAATATTTAATCGAACACATGTTTCATGGGTTATTAGAATTCACCCCTAAATACGCAAGCGAAGCTGCGCGCGTCCGCTAGTATTATAATAAATTCAAGCAAGAAACGGAGAACTGAGCGTCTTGAGACCAAGCTCTTCTACCTATCTCGTTATAAGCGTTAAATTATAACTTTTTACTATTATTTCAAAATCTAAAACACTAGCATCTTTATAATAAGTAATACTACAATACAAGCCAAAATAGAAACATTTCCATCCGAATCAACAAAAGGTCTGCATCGTTGATTAAGAAGAGCATCGCACCCCTAGCCCCGTACATCTTTTGTTCAAGCAAACTATACGTGTCATAGATATATACATATGTATATATTGCTGTCAGCACTACTCCTTATTTTAAAGCTACACTTGTGTTTTCATGTGACTTTGCTTTATTTTTAATATGCTTTTTAGGTCAACTTTACTAGTAAAATAGAAAATTTTTCTACTAAAAATGTTTCTACCTCATCTTGGAAAAGTGCTTGTAGCTCTTATACTATATATCCGATTTGCATCAAACGTAACTAAGAACCACCATGATGAATAAGGTTTTCGATTTTAAAAAACTGCACTCAAATCAGTTCAGCCGCTACGGTGCTACAGACAGGCACACGGACAGATACAACAAATGTACAATATCCCTCATTTTGCGTCAGGGGTTTAAAAATCTACGAAAATTTACCAAATTAGTACTAGCTAGAACTTTATTACTGAAACTCTGCTATAAAATAAAATAAACAATAAAAATCGGGTAGTAAAATTGCAAAACTACGCTAAAATGCTATAAAATCAGTATATAGTGGCAAAACAATGTACCAATACCAGTTTTTTAAGATTAGAGCTGCAAAAACTTACATTATTATCTAGAAATGGCGTTTATTGCTACATTAATTAAATACCTGTTTCATAAATAAAACACATCTCGCGAAGCTCTTTTATTATTTAAAGTGTATAATATAAATTTGTATTGACAATCTATTTCATTTACGTACATATATGACTATTATATATGACCAGTAGATAAAAAAAGTAAAAAAAGTATAAAATTAAAAAAAAGCCTTATTTTTAACATTTTTAAAATATTATTCTACACACACACACCTTCAGCAATCTCTACAAAGTGTTTTCTTTTCCATTCTTGCCTTTTATACGTACATATATTAACATCTATGTATACTCGTATACTATAATCATTCGATCATTATCATCATCTTTAATGTATTTACCATATTTAAGCTTCATTTAAAAAAAAACACCAAAATTTCATCAATCAATTGAACATTAAGATAACATTGAAATAAGTTTTGTATAACGTAAAAGATAAATAACAAAGAGCTGTGTGGGCGGGATTTATATTTGGGTAAGTGATGGAAACACGTAAAAAAATAGTAATATCAACATTTAGCTAATTTGCTTTACATATTTTTTTTCAGTTCCATAACAATTAAAACCGCGCCTCTTGGAAACTGTCCAAACTTGGAAAGTATCCGAAAAACATGGATGCAGACGAAAAGGTTTTAAAACCAAGGAAGGTGGATGACAAAGCGATGAGTCACTGCAAATCATTACTTATATTTAGCATATTTTAATCCATTTTATATTTTTTAAAATTACGAGTACTAGGTTTAATAAAAAAATACGGAAATGAACATATTTAACAAATTCCCAATAGAATTTTGAATGAGAACTTTTCTCTCAGCTCTTAATCTTGAAGGAAGCACGGTCCCAAGGGATAGATCAGTTACATCATGAAAAATACACCCATCTTTATGGTTTGAATTATTATTATATTAATGTTTAATGGAGTTATACGTAATATAAAAGAGTTGCAGCTTTTTAGACAATGTTTTTTAGTTACGGGACTCCGCGAAACGCTGTATCTTATGCAATACGGATAATCAAAATAATTTAAATTAATTGAGACACCTGAATGAGAACATATTAATAATTTTCTCTTTCTGGGAACTTAATAAAGCGTAGAATTGTGTTCCTCTACTCAAAACGAAAAATTTGGAAATATTGGGCGTTGCGTGAGGAAAGGAATTCTTAACATTAGGTTCCTTCTGCCCACCGTCCAATAGGCTATAGCGTGAAACCAAAATATACTAATTTCAATGTTCAGTCCAACCTTCCATACAAGATACAATAAAACAAAAAATAAATTTGAATATGTTTTAGGTAATCAAGTGATAAACGTTTTTGAGAAGCCCTTATCTTAACGCTTCATAAATAAAATTAGCTAACAGCCTTTTAGCTAACTGGCCGTAGCCAGTTCTTTATAAGGTGCCGTCCGTCGATATGCAGTTGCATTTTTTGGTACCTCGATAACTGTGTGGGCTAGAAATTTGGTTGAAAAGATTGACGCAGTGGGCGTCAGTGAGAACTGGTGGTGGTCTAACATGTAGGTCATCGTATGATCATTTTAAAATCTAATACGATATATATTTGTATATATATATATATATATAGAGAGAGAGAGAGAGAGAGAGAGAGAGAGAGAAAGAGGCGGCATATGACTGTAAACGTGATGGTTCTGCCTTCGATCCTCATTAGAGGGAATGATTCATTTCTGTTTGCCGATCTGGTAGGATAAAGCGCAGCGGTGAGGTTCGCTATGCAACTCACATTATCTAGAATTCGCGTGGAATACAGAGTGTCTTAACACTTAAAAATATACCGCCGCTTTTACAGTCAGATGCTGTGCTGCTGCTCCACGATGGTCTCCTCCATCCATTACTTCAACACAAAAGCTATCATTTTTAAGAAACATATCCAAAGCGCATTACAATAGCGTCTTCAACCAGATGTACTTACCTACAGCAAAAAACGAATCTAACCGCAAATTGCTACTCAAAGACCATAATCAACCACTAATTTAAAAAAAGACAAAAACCCGTTTTCATAAGACAAATTCCTACTAAATAGACAGACCTACTATTTCACATATAATTTAATATATCTAGTTAAATTCTAAGCGGCCGTCATAATATCAGTAATGATGGGTGTGCATTGAAGACAAACTGTTTATTAATATAATGAGCATCGAACCTACACTTAAGTCAGCTTTCACATTAACTTTTTGTGTGCTGTGGGTACTGTAATTACAGTATTTCGTTCGTATATTTGAATACCAGATTTGAGACGCTCTAGACTTGAAAACTAGGTGTGGACATTCCATTCAGAAGTTAGTTTATAGTAATAGATTTTCTGAATATATGCATGCATGCAATTGAGGCCTGCATACATGCAATTGGGTGGTGCTGTAAGAGAACCATCTACGTACGCGATGATTATGGATTCGAAATTTTATAATTACCTCTCTTCAGATCAACATGCGGTGAGCGGGTGCGTAGGGAACGTAACACTAGGTTCCCTCTGCCTACACTACAATACAGAAAAGCGTGAAGGAGTCTATATGGTCCCGATCTTAGCGGGGTAGGCAGAGGGACCTGGGAACCTAATGTAAAGACACGCTTAATTCTCGAGGTATTGCGTGTTGAGTGGCGGAACTTAACGCCGATTTTGGAAGTTGATACAATATTACATCTTATACATTACAATAAAAATATAGATATTTAAATAATCTATTACTATCATAATACATAGTGTTATAACACTAGCTATTGGCGATAAGTGAACATTTCGTAGCCACTAACCTAACTGCAAGTTAGGAGCGGTCGAGCTATAAAATTTCATCTATAATAGCCTGCCTGGTGTTTTGATGACTCGACTTAACTCATAAGATTTATTTAAGTAGACTTTTTACAACGTCACAGCTCTACCACCGCGCGCCGGTTGGAATGTTGACTTCGATTGTGGAAAAACTGAATTTTAAAGTCGTTTTTTTTTATTTATCCAAAGAGAAGACTTGAGCCCATTGTGGTTCAATTGGGCAGCTTTAAATTGTAAACGCAACGGTGGTGAGTTCGATTCCCAGTCGAGGGAACGAATTATTTTTATTTCGTCGCTGTGCTAACGAAACAAAAGTAGCGCTGAGTTCGTTAAGCGTGTAATGTCTCGAAAATTGCGAAAAAGCATGGTGGTTAAAAATTAAAGAATATAAGACGATGATTGCGGGTTTAGTGATAAGTTGCAACATGCAACGGCTCGAATTCGAGCGGAATGTACAGAATGGAGTGTTTGAACACTGGGTTCCCTCTGACTTGCTACTATGCAGAATTAAGAATGAAAAGTAATTCAGTTTAAAAAATAATAAAGAATACATTTCAGTCAGTATTAAATATTTAATAAATTTTCTTAGAATAATAAAGGATCTTTTTAATATCTTTTTCTTTGTTAGCTTCATAAGTTGAATACAAATGTCCTTCAAGCGGAAATAGAACTTAAAATCTCTTGATGTACAGGATATAAAACAAATTAAGCTATAGTCAAGACTATTATATTATATACCCTGTACTACCCTATACTTTATGGGATAATAGAGTGGGATATAGATTCACGCTGTATCCCACTCTAGTATCCCATATTGTATGATAGGCGGAGGGAACCTAATGTAAAAACATTCCGTTTGCCTCAGAGAGACAACCTGTTGTGAGGTGGAACTTACCGCCACGGTTTGTCTTGTAATCAGATGACGAGGAAATGAAAATAACTCATTCCCCTGACTGAGAATTGAACTCGTTGCGTTTACAGTCAGGCGTTGTGTCACGACGGCCTTTTCAGTTCTTATATTTGAATATAGAATTAAGTATAGTTTTCAAGTCATCAGTTTGGTTTATTTAATTCAATTTGTTAATTGATACTATTGGAGAGGAAAGCGCTAGTAAATTCTAATTAGTTTAAGATAAAAGTGATATATTTCGTATTGCTTGTATAGGGCGGTCCTATCGTTAAAATAATTACAACAGTTTAAGATTTAATTATTTTTAATTTAATTGGAAACTATCGTGGCGATTCAGCACCAATCGTGCGACTGTAATCGTGGCGGTTGTTAGTTCGATTCCCACTGAGGGGAATGACTTATTTTCATTCCCTCGCTCTGATACCAAGATAAAGCGCGGCGTTGAGTTACGGCAATTACTCGAAAATTTTGACCGAATGTGGGGAACTAAGCGACTTAACACTAGATTTCCTATGCCTACATTTAGCAGTCATATTGGTACACAGTGCGAAGAAAAAAGAAGAAAATAAAAATGAAAGCTCTCATTACATAAGGTACATATGTTATATTGGCTTAGTTATTGTAGCAGTATTACTCTTTTGCTTGTAGTTTTAAGGATTTGAGGATAAGCAAACAATTATAAGGCTTAAGCTTGTTTTTTTTAAATATAAATATAATTTATCTTAAACGTGATATGCGAAAAAAATATGTAAAATAATTCCAATTGTTATATAATGGTAAGCAAAGTTAATTATAGAACGCTTGGACGTTATCCAACAGGTCGCAGGTTCAAATTTCGCCGTTTTCATAAGTGTTATACTTTTTTTATATTTAATTTATAATGTCTTCAAATGAAATAGCACTCCATTTTGATAATGTACTAGTCGTCACCCGCGACATTGCTTACGTCGGAAATAAGTTGGAAAATACCGTTTTCCTTTTCCTAACAAATATATTTCTTAAATTTCAATTCAGTTTCTATTTGATAGTAACAGTAAGACTAGTAAAAATGAGTTTAAGCAAATTTCTTATTAAGTTAAGTAAGTTTAAGCAAATTTATTATTTTAAATCAATATTTTCATACGTTTTTATGTCACACTATATACTGCACACAGCAGAATAGGCAAAGGACATATGGGTGCCTAGTGCTAAGAGTTAAGACACTCCGTTCCCAATAAGACGATTTCCGTTCCGTTTCCCCATTTCCGCCGCATTCGAGAGGCGTTGGGTGTTGAGTGGCGGAATTCAACGCCGCGTTCTGCCTCGTTACCAGAGTGAGGAAATGAAGATATAAAATATTTTATTTCCTCCAGTGAAACCAACCCATGACCTGTCGCGTTAACAGTCGCACCTTTGATCCTCTGTGCCACGACTTGTTTAATTTTATTCATACTATTGATTATTAAAATAATAGATAATCTTAAAATTATAAGCACATTATTTGTTCCTAACATCCCCATTCAAGAATTCCTAAACTTTACAATATTTGATTTACGACGAGACGGGCCGTTGACAAAAACTTTTGTTTTGATAGCAGATAACGTAATGTACTTATTTATCTTAACCAAACTGAATAAATACGAGGCCCAGATAGGCGAAGACAGATTTATAATAATTTACATTAAAACGATAAAATAACTGTGGAAAGATTTTTTTTTATCTATATTAAGCTAATAAATTATACAGACAGGACAAATGGAATTTAAAGTTTGCTTACAGACCTTTGCATTCGTTTGCGTCGCGCGCCGTCGCTCGTCCCCAGGGTCGGTCGAAGTGGAAGGGCTTGCATCTCTCACAGTCTCGTCCTGCAGTATTGTGTTTGCAATCACAAGCCAGCTGAACCCCCTGGCCACCTTGGGCGTCGTCACCCTTCGCCGGGATACACCTGGACGCGTGCCCGTTACATTTACAACGACCCCCTACAGCAAAATCAGAGACAGCGTAGTGCTGTGTTCCAGAAGCAGATTGCTTCTTACTGTCGACTTCATCGCCCTCATTCATCATGTGCAATCTGTTAAATACAACCCTCACATCGGTCGCTGTGACCCAGTCTTGGAGTACGGGGGATATATCGAAGTTGGCCGCACTGGGTCGTCCTTCCAAGGTACTAAACGCCAGTCTAGCCCCACCAGAACTCTCTCCGGCCAGGCGGTGTGAATCTGAGCATCTGGCTTCCTGCTCGTTCGCGGCTGTCACCGTCGCTTTGTTTGGACGCCCGTACACGCGCCTACACTGGCTGGAATAGAATTGGAATGGTTGCCAAGTGACACCATAATCCGCGCTCTTGTATATAGCCACTGAGTCTGGACGCGCGGCTTTTGGACAAAATTGCAAACTAACATAGGTCAGCTCATACTTCTTGCCCAGGGACAGAGTGAGGGACACGTTATCGGGGGGGGAGTCGTAGGATGCGGGTGGCAGAGCAGCAGACCTCCAGCAGGTCACATCGTGTGGGTTGTTCAGGTCGGTCAAGAAAGTAGGCGGGTTCCGTTTATCTTGTCGCGCTGCGTCACAGACTCGGCAAGCGTTTTCAGGGTTCTGGTCTCCAGGTGGGTCGCAAAGTCGTTCAGGGCCTCGTCTCCCACAAACGGAGGAAGCGACCACTGGGTTTCCGAAGGCTGCGTTGACAAAATCAGGGATACACCGCCTTGGGCGTCCGTCCTCGTAGCATGGGTCCGGCGGGGTCGCCGCCAGGGCAAGGGCCGCAGTGGCAAGAAAAGCCACGGCCACGGGCATGTTAACACTCGTCACTCACTCGCGGAGCTCGCGGCAACACGTGCGCGCCAGTTGGATGCCGCCGGCAGACTAACGCGGGGCGGGAGCTTACGAGCTTACGGTACGACTTTGTTAGTGAAAGTTTTCTTTCGCGGCACTTGGATTTTATCTATTTAATAAAATTTTATTATTAAAACAAATGATAACAGTTTATAAGTTGTAAAACGAACTGAACGGTGTACGAATATGAATTTTAGTGGTCGTAAATAAAGCGAGGTTTTGGAAATGGGGCTCCACATTCGCCACAATGAAATGTGTAATGTTTTTAAAATCATATTAATGAAATTTAATAAAATATTGAAATTTTAATTCTGGCCCGTCACCTATTATAACAACTTGGTATATAAAATACTTCTATGGTTAATTACTTATCATAAACAATAAATAAAATTTAATAACAATAAAAAGAAAATCTTTAAAATCATAGAATATAAGCTGTAACATATATAGTTTAATGAACACGTACGTTATTTGCTATAGTCTGGCGGGCTGGCAGGTCCCGGCGCACCCATACCTGAATTTAATTCTGTTTGGTATTTTTTACACGACTACACGGAGCTTGGAGGGTTGCCTTTGATAAGATTTGTCCGTCTGTCAGTTTGTCTGTAACCGTATTACCGCATTGAGGGAATTCTTTTATATTTTTAGAGCTTTTGTGCTATTTTTTATTATTTTCTGCAAATACCTCTTGTTATAAGTACTCGCTCTGTTTTATAATTAGGTGAACATATAGTTAGCACGCTGTACCCAGCAAATAGCAGCCACATCTTGAGAAAAAATACAAAAATATTATTATTTACACACTTTGTTCAAATCTCTTGCAATATTTTAAAAAAAACGCATTGTTGTATGGAAACCATTAAATATTTTTACCTCTACAAAATCCTATTAATAACAATATATAAGCTATAAGCAAAGTTTATTTTTTTAATAAGTTTTCTTTTTTAAAAGCTTTTATAAAAGCATAGCAAATAAAATTAAAATTCCATACTATATGTCTTGGAGGAATTTTAATAACTCTATTGTGTTTAAGACAAATGGTCTAAGCAGATACAATAAAAGGAGTCAAAAAGAGATTCGGAGGGCGACAAAATTGATGATACTTGAAAAATATTGCACATCTCTAAACAATTACTTTTTTATATAAATACAACTGTATCCCGCATACAAGTATGACAGGGTAGGCAAAAGAAAATTAGTGCCTATACACTCCTTGTTCTCCACTTTTCGTGAGAGGAAATTAAAATAGTTAATTCTCCTTCAGAAAATCAAACTCACAACCACTGCATTATGAATCAGACGCCTCAACTCCCTCTGCTCAACTGCCTCAGTAAAATTTTACTCTCTGTTTAACCTAAAATTAAAAAAAAACAACATGATAATAAAATAAAAAAACAAACAAACAAATTAAGAAAAAGCTTATCGTTTTTATGAAAACAATAAAATATTCTTAAAACATAATTTAGAATATTAATGTTCAAATAAAGAAGATTTCTTACAAGACACTTGGTTATCTTGATTTACGCGTCTCAGTGACAGCTCTCTCTGAAACAACGTTGAGATTATAATTTTATTTGGCCACCTCGTTGTCGATATACTGTGAAATAACTAAAATACAAATAAACGCGACGGTTATCCGTTCGATTCCCGATCAAGGACCTGATTTTTATTGACATTCTATTAATATTAATATAAAGACAAAGCGTGGCGTTTAATTCAGTCATTCAACGTTAAAGTGGGAAACAAAATGTTGGGGCACTAATGTCAACACAGTATGGAGCTAAAAAACTAAAAAAATTACTTCATGCTTTATCCCGCATTTATCAGGGTAGGTAGAGGTATCTCATTCCGTGTCGAGTGGTAGAGTTCAACGCCGGGCTTTGTTTTTTTTACCAGAGCGATGAAATACAAATATGTTATTCTCTCTAGTGGACTGGAACCCAACTGTTATATTTGTATCTAACACGCACAATGTTCTGACGGCCTGCACCATGACGGACTCGAGCCGGGTCGTCCAGTGAAAAAAATTGTATTGTGAAATATTTAAGTGTCTTATCGGTTAATCATTGGCTTCCTTCACTTTTCTTTAAATATTTTTTTCATTATCTCTATACTTAAGCTTGTTTATAAATTTTACAAAAAAAAAAAGTTTTGTTAATTATAACAAGTATAAAATAAACTATGCGGGTACTTATAATTCTATTGTCAAATAAAAATATAAATCAGCTTCACGCTTATCCCGCATAGGGTGGTAGGCAGAGGGCATCTAGCGTTAGGACACTCCATTCCCTACGCACCACCCATTTTCAAGACACTGGGTGTTGAATGGCGGCATTCAATGCAGCATTTAGTCTACTACAGACGCTTCACGCTATATCCCGCACATAGGAGGGTAGGGTGAGAACCTAGTGTTAAGACACTATATTTCCCATTAAGACACTTCCGTTCCCCTTTTTCCGTGGAATTCTTGAGGTATTGCGTGTTGAGTAGCGGAACTCAAAACTGCGCTTTATCTTTGCCATTTCATTCCCGCAAGTACGAATTGGATCTACTACCGTTGTTTCTACAGTCACGCAACGACAGCTTTATTGAAAAATTGGGACAAAAACAATTGGGAAACGAACTTAACACTAGGTTCCCTCTGCCTACCATGCTGTGTGCAGGATACAGCGTGAACCCGATTTTATCACGAAACATAATATTATGCAAATATAAACATAAATATTTGTATGAATGTTCATAATAAAGTATCGAATTTGTCCTGAAGCTCGCAGAGATAGCCGGAAGTGAATAATTGCCCGTGTCCGAGATAAGGGTGAAATTACATTTCCTTGGCCGGAATACTGTTATTCATGATACTTTGTTATTATTTTATAATTTAGATATGTAAATACTGTTTGTTATTTCAATCATTTATTTACTGTCTCTCAAGCTCAACTACGCTGCATAGAACGCTAAAATCTAAGTAAATAGAAGATCATCTCTTAGTGTTTTCTTACTCTCCCCAAGAAGTTTCCTGAAGTTTCTACTGCAACCAGAAGATACAGGATATTACGTGGTATAGTCCACGCATATAGAGATGTGGATTATGACTCGTTTTGTGAATATTGTTAAGAACATGACTTTCCAAGACCTTTAACTGACTTCAAAAAAAGAGGTTATCATTATAACATAAGTGATATCGTCGAATTTATATAATATTTGATTATGATAATTTATACTTACAGGTCTCCAAGCATGCGTGGTATTTTTTCATAAGTGAATGTTTATTAGGATTCAAACCTACACTGACCTGTGGACGGTCATTAAACAAAATTAACTGCATTTGAATATCAAACGTAAGCTAAACAACGCTAAATACCCGCAACAGTGTAATTGTTAATTATGATCTGTCAAATTAAAGCTACTGCTTAATTAGAGGGCCCTCTTCAATGGGGGTCTAATTTATTAGTCTTGTAGGCTCATTTATAAATATTGTGAAAATATAATTTACATAATTATATTTATGATATATATTATTATTTTCATTTCTTCACTGTGGTGTCGAAGCGAAGCGCGGCGTTGAGTTACGCCACTTAACGCAAACGCAACGCATCCAAAATTCAGCGGAAAGTGGGAAGCGGAGTATCTTAACACCAGGTTCCGTCGTGAAGCTGAAAAAAAATGACACTAAAAATCATCGAATGTTAAATTAGTAAAACCAAAGAAAACTTTCAATCACTTCCTTCCAAGCCCAGCTTTCAGTTATCTTAGACCTTGATACAATGGTTGTAGGTCGCATTGTTTCTCTCACATTTGCGTAATGACTCCCATTACATGCATTGTAGTACGAGTATACGTATATAACGTATATCCTGGGATATGGGCAGACTTCAGACAATACTATATTAGCAAAGAAATATAGGATATATATTTAGGAAGATTTTGTTTTAGAAAACATATAAATTTTTAACATCGCTAGCATAGATAGAGCCTTGGGTCAAGACACTCCATTCATCGATTTTTGTTATTTTAAATGTTATACCAAACTAAGGATTCCCGCTCGGAGGATTAAATTATTTTCAATTTTTGGCTCTGGTAATAAGACAGCGTGACTTTCTTTTTTTTTTCGCACGTGGCAGAGTAGACAGAGGGATCTCTGAGAAGCGTTCCCCACTTTCAGCCGAAGTCTGCAGGCATTGTATGTTAAGTGGCGGCCTGGTTACCAGAGCAAAGAAATGATAATATTTAATATTTCATTATCTCGAGTGGGAATCGAACCTGTGTAAGTGTAACCACCACTTAAAACACAATGTCTCGAAAATTGACCAGTAAGTAGGGAACGGAGTGTCTTAACACTAAGTGTCCCCTTCCTATATTATTACTTACGAGATACAGCGTAAAGCTATGAAGAGCACTTAATAAAAGTAAAAGTTTTAATTGCATGAAAAAAAGTAGCAGACAACCAGCTCTTGATATGTAAATCTGTTTTACACATTAAAATAGTGCGTGTGCGCCATTTCATTCCTTTAGAGCTCAATTAAGGATGATTGCTTAACTGAGATCTATCCAGATAGCGTAATATAGTGGCTAGAAGTGATTTTTGTTTATTTTTAAAAATTTTACATTTTTATAGTAACTATAAAAAACATAGTGATAAGTTACTCTGGTGTCTACATAGCGTATAAGCGAAAAGCCAATGCTTATATAATTTTTTCTTTATCATCACGCAGTATCCCTATCCCCGTGAAAATATATATTAATCGATATTTTCCGAAACCTTTTATACAAAACAGACCGGTATAATTAAATATTCTTTAGAAAATATTCTCAAACCAGTCTCCAAAGTAATTGAAGTCGATTATGCCGTAACTTGAATTGTTTCAGATATATTCCAGGTACCCATTAAGTAATAACATTTTTAGTTACACGTTATTAAATATCTTTTTTTTCATACATCCAGTTGAATATGGGGCTGATAATACAATTGCTTCTGTAAATTGTCCTATTAAGTTCATCAAGATTTATAGTGTTGATTATTAAAAGCTATTAAATTTAGTAAAGCTGTCGTGACGAGGGTGCAGAAGCTTGTAAACGCCACGGTTGTTGGATCGAAAGTCACTTGGGGGAATGAATTCATTTCTTCGCTCTGCTATCAAGGCAAAAGCGCAGCGTTAAGTTTCGTCGTAATGTCTCCACAATTCAGCGTTAAGTGGGGAGAGGAGTGTCTTAAGACTAGGCTTTCCTTGCCCACCCTGTTACAGAGTGCAGCGCAAAAAAGAAACCTCACTATGCATGTATGGTAAAGAAGTAACAACTTATAAATTAACAAATTATTAATTAAAAGAGCAAGCGGAACCAATGGTAAGGGAGGTAGAAGAAGACCACGGACCTTCGAAAACACAGCATAGCTGAAGTATCTCCAGTAGGAGACGGTCACGACAAACACGAAGACCTCCTGGAGAACATTTATGAAGAGGTTCTTGACAGTGGGTGTCTTTAGAGAAAAAGTAATTACTAATTAATTAAGAGACCAAGTCGCCAGTCTACAACAGAAGTGATACATACATACATTCGTATAGAAGTACACCAGCGTGCGTTGACATTCGCTTTGTGTAGAGGCAGAATGTTACCGAGTTACGGGCAAGAGGCCGTACTGAATCGACAAAGGAGGTAAAGATTTCATTAACAATGAATACCGGTCATATACGAGTAGGGACAGAGTTAAGAATTAAATTTTATTTTGTTTTATGCGACAATGTAAATTCAAATTCAAGACGCTATAGCTGCGCAGTAGAATTGTGTGTTACTGGAAAGCTTTGACATTTGTAGATTACTATATTTAAATTATTTTCTTTCTCTGATCAAGATTATCTCAATATGACTTTAAGTTTCGGAGAAATTTGTAGACACATACGCATATAATTTGCAAAATTTACTTACTCCCTTATTAAATTTAATTGATGTGCTTGCAAGCTAAAATGGATCATCGTACTTAAATATTATACAATACTAATAAATATTATCCATTACGTTATACATATGAAACTGATAAACTCCTTTTTACCAATTACATTGTTATATCAAAAAGCTGAAGGATTTGTTTGATTGGACGCGCTAATCTCAGCAACTACTAGAAATACTACTTCTACATCTCCAATTGAATAATTAATTATACTTTCAAAAGCTATTTCAAGTACTTAAAAAGTATTTTGTGTCATATAAAGCCGTAATAACAAATGTAATTTACCTACGGACCAGACAAAAACTTGACAACCAGATACAGAGGTTGCCAGACAAATTGCGATATTCATACCAATGTAATTGTACCAATAACCGTGGGCTCGCTGTAATAGGATAATTATTACAGTACTGAACGTACTCGTATGTGACTCTCGCAAAAACTGGCGTTCGACTCGCTAATGGTGCTATTATCCGTGTATGGCTTGTCACAGAGTAGATGAGATATTAAGATAACGATATATAAATATTTAGGAAGTCTTGTTGTCTGTAGGTATCTAGTATATTTCTTTTTTGTACGCTTCACGCTATATCCCGTAAATAGGATAGAGGGATTTCAGTGCTCTGATACTCCAGTCCTCGAACTGCACAAATTTCGTATTGTATATGAAGTGACGAAACTCTACGCTGCCCTTTATCTATCAGAGCGGAGGAAGGAAAATAATCAATGCAATTAATGTCTGTATTAACAAGCAATGTCTCGAATATGGATGGTGGACGGATAGTGGAAGATGAACTTAACACTAGGTTGCCTATATATGTGGAAAAAGCCATAAAGCTTCTTTTTTGCCGTTCTATTCACAGAATTAGAATCTTGTCATTTCATAAGTAATGATTTTATATCAATAAATAAAGAATAGAGTGATTTGTCGCTAAATTCATCTGAATGCCTTATAAGGTGATACAAAATTATCTAAGTTAAATTGCACTTGAATTAATTTTAAAATTTTAAAGACTAAAAAAAACAGAGCCATTTCTCATTTTATAATACTAATTAATACTTGAGGCCAGACGTAGCGCAGGGGCACAAGTAGGTGACTGTAAGCTCTACGGCTGTGGATTCGATTCTCACTCGGGAGAATTATTTCCATATCCTCGCTCTGGCAAAAGGACAAAGTCCAGCGTTAAGTTCTTTCAATCAATAAGCAATGTAGAAGTTGAAAATTAAGCTATGCGTGGAAAATGCAATGTTTTATAAGTAATTTCTCTCTGTCTTCTGTGACCAAACCAAAAAATTACGAAAGCCAAACATAATCTTTGACAGCTTACTCTGTGCAGTTGCACAAATAACGTCGATATATAAGGCGGTGAGTCGATAACTACAAAAACGTCAGAGTCGGGTCCGCTTATACAACAATTACTCACCGACGCGTCGCCGTCTCCTTCTATAGCTTTCAACTATTGACTACTGTAATTTCTTTACTGTAGCTATTTAACTCCACTATTATAGTTAATATTTAACTATTGTCTCTAAAGTATTTGTTTGTAAGTGTTTGAGATATTTATATAATTTAATTGTGAGATTCCTTTTACTTTCTGCAAATGTTTGAAAAAGATGCGAATTTATTGGCATGAAAATTCATCAAACTTCTGTATACAATATTATAACTATTTTAAAGTAAATTAGATCTTAAATTTTTGAGATTTTTATATATTTTAAATATAATTATTTAAAACAATTAATGAGTTTCATTTAAAATATTCCAAAGTAACAAAAATATGTTACTATACGGAGCAGTCAAATTGAATTATACATCCACTTTGTCAAGCTATATCCATTAATCGTTGTTAATTTAAATCTGGCGCTGGACTATATTTTTACATCACACAATTAAATACTTTATAAAAGCAGCGAATTGAAAGTTTCTTCAGTCATTCTTCTTATTTAATTTAAATGAAGATAATTCAGTTATTTATTTATTTTTAATAATTAAATTTATAATCACTTCTTTAATTCATAATCGAGCCTGTAACCAAAATGTGTACAATCTAACGCTACACCGCCTTCCATTGCACCAAGATGGCGTCAAAAATGTATGTTCTACATTCCTTTTATAAAATTAACATTAAAATTAATTAGTATCGAGAATTTTCATAGTAGAGAATGCTATAACATTCTAAGTCTGAAATTGGCAAGGAAAATCTAGTCCAGAAGAATGAAAGAAAGAGTTTATTTTATGGTATATACATGTGTTTGTGTGATCTTACTATAACTTTACCTCTAAACTAATATTTCTAAATATGTCTGGTTGAGCGCGCTAATCTAAGGAACTATATTTTCAGATTGAAATCATCTTCGTTTTGGATAGGTGATTTATCACAGACGTTTAGGGTCTTATTAATAGTTTCGATGTAATTTAATTATTATCACTTAAATTCACTGAAGCGAAGAAGCTAATTTTAATATAACAGGAATATAATATTAACTGAATTATAATGCTATACTTAATAAACAATCCAGAAGTATGCCTTAAATTGGTTTTATATCTTCCTTAATAAAAGTTGAGGATCCATAAAGACAAAAAGTTAACAATTTTAAGTAATTTCCCTTAGATTTTTTCTTACTTGTAACATGCCTATATATAATAAATCCTTATATATAGTGTCGTTACGTTCCACGGATCAAATAACATCTATCGAATGCTGTCCTTGCCTTTCTGTACGCCGCCTGCTTCCAAAGAAATGAAGGTATCAACCGGCTTTCCTTATAAATATTTTATTGACATACATTCCGACCTGACTTTGCGTGTTGCAAATTCATAATAATATAATTTGTATGATGAAAAACAATGCAAATATTAATTTACTTATTTAAAATATTTTATAAGTGTTAGGATATCTTTTTCTTCCATTTACTATTTAAAATCTGTATTTGTTGGGAGTCAGTAAAAAAATTAAGAGATGACTACTGAATACAATTGAACAAAAGAAAAACGATTATTTTTCTAAATGAACTCTAACATTTTAAATAGTATATATGTAATAAGTATCAATAATTTCATATGTTATTTGTCAATTTCCTTTCTTTTTGCACGCTGCATCCCTCACACAGCAGCATAGGCAGAGGGAACCTAATACTAAGACACTCCATTCCCCATAGATAAGACACTCTCTTCCCCGTAGATTGCATATCCGTAGCTGCACTGTGTAACCCATCGATCGATGGAATCGGAAAACAGAATTATTTTAAATGTTAATTAATATTTTCATGAGTAAGAGGTAAATGTGCAATCATTATGCTTATAATAGAAATGTAACTTTAAATAATATTTTTTTTAGTTTTTCGTTTTTAAACAATAATGTATATAACATTATTGTAATGTTTGGATCTATTTTAGTTGCCAACACATAATTTACCTTAATAAAAAAAATGTAAGGGATAAGTGGCATGAAAGAGCCAGTTTACTAAATGAAGCAAAAGAATATACTTTTAATTAAAGAAATTAAGTTTTTTTTTCCTCAAATTATTATTTATTTATTAAAGTAGGTAATTTCGTACGAAATAACCCTTAAATACAATAATTAATCAATAAAATATTAATTTTAAAAAAATGTGTCATTTGGCTCTTTCATAACATTTCGGTATTGAAAGAGCCATTAAAAGTTATGAAAGAGCCAGTCTTATATTATGAGGTGTAACAGTGAAAATTATGGTAAACAATATTAAATAAAAACGATTTAATAATTCTTATTAAAAAGTAATGTTTTTTTTAATTCTATCAGTCATTTTAAGTAGATAATTCTAACAAACTTTTTAATCTTACATTATTCAGACCAATCACATTATATGAATCCTTTGAGCCAATCATCACTCGCATTTTCAATTTCTTTCGACTTATCTAGGCAGAAACCATTGGCCATGGTCAATTTAATTCTTCAATTACTGATTTCTCGGGCCTTTTTCGTTTTTTCTTTCGGCTCTTTCAAGGCCCGTCCACCCGGCTCTTTCATAACTTATTCTATAAAAAAATGTAACCTCCAAAATGACAACGATATCAAAACTTTTCAAACTCAATTTTAATGCAGTTACAGGGCCAAATATATACATAAACTCAATCTATATTCCAATAACCCGTATTTGTTTACAATGAAAAACTAAAAAACAACTCAAAGGAGGTAAAATACTTACTTTGGAATGCCAAAAACTTCAACTCGACGTATCGGCTTCCGTTGGTTCCGATGAACTGTAAAATTTTTGTGGGTGGCGGGAAATCAATATTGCCATTTAAAAATAAAATATTCTAACGAATCCGTTCCTAAGCTACTATAATATTGCAAGTGGCTCTTTCAAAACCTGGCTCTTTCATGCCACTTCTCCCTTATATAAGATACACATTCCCTATATTAATTTCAAACTCACTACCATCAATAATGCCGATTTAGTTTAAATCCCAATTTGGTAACAAAGCGACCAAGTTAATAAATTTTCAAGAAAATTGTTATAAATCACAAACTCACCAAGTCATTGAAATTTTCAGTTTTTCTCAACTATAAAAACTCAATTGTAAGGTGTAAATAAAATATGGAGGTAAGCTTTGGCTCCTTAAGTTCCATATATGTTGTATGGATGCTAGAAAAAGTAATAATTTTATTCAATTTTCGTTATAAACACCTATATTGAAAGCTTACGTGAGCTTACATTTCTTTTTCTATGAATATAAATGATAGCTTGATTTATTATTTGAGCTTTTGTAGCGAAGGTGATGTTTAAAAAAGCTGTATATGTTTAAAAAAGCTGTATATATTTTATTTACTTAAAACAGAAAGCCTATATTATTGTATTGTGTAAAAAAATATACTTTTGAATAAATATGAAGGTATTTTTATTCTATTTTACTGATATTAAAGTTTATTTTAAAAAAAACAAATATTACATTTTTAACAAGTACTAGGAAATTATCATGAACTAGTGCACCCGGACGCGGATTCGCCTGCTTGAACTATACGAATATTTATTATATATATTTATGAAATTATTTTACTACTGCAATTATTGTATTAAAAACAACCTACGACCATAAAACAAAAAAAACTTTTGTCTACAACTATTAATTACAACGGTGTTTTTAATGTTATCGCCGAACGTATAAATTATCTATCAAGAAATATATCTCGCAATCTAAAGAGGCTGTATCATTGCAGTCGCTAGTTTTTGTGATAATGCTCATGGGATCGATTCCTGGCTGGAATCTTGAAACGTCACACTCCACATTTGGTTTTGTATGTACTCTTAGTTCTATACAAAAAAATCATGTTAGATGGAAAGATAGAAATGGCATGTTAAAATGTACTGTAGAATTGTTTTAGTAGCTTAGACGTCAACTTCACGCTTTTAATATAGTAGGGTAGGCAGAGAGTACTTAGTGTTAAAGATCTCCGCTTTCCACTCGAATTTGAAACATTGAATGTTAGCACTTAAGATAAACGGAATGGGGGAAACAAAACAAACTAATTTCCGAAACGGAAGCCAGTCCTGGTGCAGGGGAACACACTTGGAACTGTAAATGCGACAACTTATGGGTTCGATTCCCACTCGGGGATTTTTTCCATTTACTGAGTTCCTCGCTCTGGTAACGAGGTAAAGCGCAAAGTTGTGTTCCGCCTCTCAACAAGCAACACCTCCAAAATTCGGTGAAGAGTTGGAAATGGAAGTGTTTTAAAAGGAACGGAGTGTCTTAATACTAGGTTTCCAGATTTCCTCTGCATTCACTGCTGAATACAGCTTCTTTATTTTCACATAAAAAAGAAGCGGGAATCTAACCTATATCTCCATGAGCCTGCCTTTATGACTTCACTTGGAGTTAATCCTAACGCGTATATATACAGTACTAGTGTTAAACACTCTGCCCTCAGCTCCCAGTCTACTTTGTCTATAGCTACTGCTGGTATTTCAATGTACATATACAAATAAAATGTTAACTTTGAAAACAACTT
This sequence comes from Heliconius nattereri, assembly GCA_013403645.1. NCBI lineage: Eukaryota > Metazoa > Arthropoda > Insecta > Lepidoptera > Nymphalidae > Heliconius > Heliconius nattereri. The sequence goes on from JAAIXI010000232.1 coordinate 9,315,888, forward strand.
CAAAATGTATATAATATATAGGTACACATGTACGTACGTGTGTTCTAATATTTTTATTCTGTGATCCGATAGATGCATTTAGCATAATAATTAAGGCTTCAGAGAATATTTAAATTTTTATATTTTTTATCAAAATCAATCTACTTCCCTTACTCATCTTGCAGTCTCTGAATAGATATTATGGAAAAAATATTTTTTCTTTCCATATTCTTCTCACATATCGCAGATAAAGCAAAATGTGTTACTTCGTCGATCACTCCCTTGTCCACTTTACATATGTACATTTAAAATCTTTAGAAAAACTAGTGGAGCAATATCTATACTAAAATTATAAAGCTGAAGAGTTTTTTAGCTGAGTGCGCTCATCTCAGGAACTGATTGGAAAATATTTTATTTCCTGAATGGGAATCACCAATCAGTAAAACAAACTCGAGTTTAATTTAAACATTAAAATTAATATAATTTTTCCGCCGTTCAAAAATGCCTTTTACTCTACTTCTCTACTTTTCCTATATTAACTAAATTCAAACCCCAAAATCCCCCAAAACTAAAAGCTCCCAAACAAATGTCATAACATGGCAATACATACAATACATACATATGTTGTCATATATGTCAAACAAACGATAATTATGAAGTTGACCGTCCGTCCGTCGTCCAGTCGTAGAGCATAATGAACAAAGCACTGCTCTAACGAGATCGAGGAACGTCAATGGTCATAGAACAAGATGAGCTTAACAGAATTACTTTGTGTCACATAACATATTTGAATGTATTGATTACGTTGAAAATGAGAATTAATAAAATCCTTAGTTACTTTTTAGTAGACCCAAACGTCGTAAAATGCGGTGTTGGCGGCGTTTACCGATTAAGGTGTCGAAATACGCAATTAAAGCACAATTGAAATTGAAATAGAAAGTGGAGGAAATAATGATAGCTCATAAATACATACAATTAAAAACAAATAACATATTGAACATGTAAGTGAATTTAATAATAATACTGTTATATGTAGGTAGTTTGTAAAATAATAAAATCAGTTGTCACCGAACCGGCCTGGTTTTGTTGCTCCCTTATACATTAACCTATAATTACCGTAATATCTAACTGGCGACGAGTTTAAAAGTTATAATTATTGTGTATAAATATGCCTATCGGAAAAATCGAATCTTTTGATTTATCGAGCAAAAAATGGTCGGCATATATAAGAGGCGTGGAACAATTTGTGGCATTAAACAACATTGAAGACAGTTTAAAAGTGGTGACATTAATAACATCGGTCGGCGAGCCTACTTATGACCTAATGTGTGATTTGTGTTCACCTCGTAAAATCATTCGAGGAGTTAGAGAGGTTAGTCGGTGAACATCTCGAGCCGAAGCGGTCTGACATTGCGGAGTGACACGTGTTCCGCTTGCGCCTGCTGGGGGCGGCAGAGTCACTCAGCGATTCCCTACAAGCGCTTAAGCATTTGGCAAGCACCTGTAATTTTAGATTTAATATGGAAGAGAATCTGAGGGATCAATTTCCCGAGACCTTATCCCCATTTCCGACTCCTGAGCGCTGACAGCGGTCGCTGGTCGCCTAGCCGGGCCTCCCAAGGGGCAACCACCTGGCTGGATTGACCGCCCCTTCAGCACACGCTCAACCCTTCACTACCTTTTCCTTTCATTCCTAACATTGAAAACTCCCTGGAGTTCACTCCAACCCTAGTGCCCATATTAATGGGCACCGTTCGACACCAACGGTCAAAGGACCCAGCTCTGGTAGCGTCACCCCACTCCCTCCCCACGTGGTAGAGAGAGTGAGAAGAAAACAGCAGGGATCAATTTGTATCTGGCTTGAGAAGTGAAGTTGGCGTCGTTGGTGTTGAAGTTGGTGTCGTTTTAAAAATTATACTAGTGATGAGTGCGGGCAAAAAGAGCATTTAAAATCGATGTGTTGTATTAACCAAAGTGAAAATAAATTCAAAGGTCGCAAGCAGCTTAAAGTTCACAACTATTTGGATGGCGATAATAGTTCCGACGGTGATCTGTACAGTCTCAATGATCGGCCATATTGTGTACGCGTGCCAGTGAATGCTCAGGTTTTTATGTTCAAACTGGACACGGGCAGCAAGTTATCTACGATTAATTATGATTGTTATGAGAAGCATTTCAAAAATATTACCCTATATAAAAATAATATTCGCCTACGTACGTACACTGGAAATTTAAGTAAATCGTTAGGTTATCTGTTAGTCGATGTTGTATTAGGAAATATATAGCTATTAAATTAAAATTATTTGTAATTAAAAATGGGGGGCCACCGCTTCTCGTTCGTTCTTGGTTAAGACATTTAAATATTAACACAGTGCAGATTGATGACATTATTTATAGTTTAAGAGAATCTTCTTTGGTTGATAATTTACGTCGAGAATTTCCTTCCGTATTTAGTTAAACCATAAACCACTTTTATTTATTTTTGGTTCGAAATCTGGCCTTCCTCAAACAGTAGCCAGTAGATTACAACGATACGCGGTAAAATTAGCAGCTTACGATTTTGAAATGGAGTTTGTTAAATCTAAAGAGAACAGTAATGCTGATGCTTTGTCACGATTACCGTTGCCGCACGTGCATAGGGAGAGACCAACCAATCGGAGATTCATTTTACTATCTTAATTATGTGGAAGAATCATTTCCTATTTATATTAAGGATGTTGCATGTGAAACACTACATGATGATATCTTGAAAAATATTTTTAATTATCTCATCGGTGGTTGGCGTGGTAAAGTTGAGGACGCAGAGAAACCTTATTTTCATCGTAAAGACAATGGAGATGGGGTGCATATTATATTACCATAGAGTTGTGATACCAGAGAAATTACGGGGACGGGTTTTAAAAGAATTACACGACGGGCACCTCGGGGTTGTTAAAATGAAATAAATCGCCAGAGGGTATGTTTACTGGCCTCAATTGGATATTGAAATAGAAAACATAGCCCGACAATGATCGGCGTGCCGTCAGCAGAGAGATGCACCACCGCGTGGTCAATTACATCCGTAGATCTTTCCCACACAACCTTGGAATCGTCTTCACCTTATTTTGCTGAATTTCAAGATATATACTATTTAGCAACAATTGATGCTCATAGTAAATGGATCGAAGTTCAACAGGTCAAGAGTACTTCTGCTGAGGCAACGATATGTAAATTACGTGAGTTGTTTGCTAGATTTAGCTTACCGTTTCAGGTAGTTAGCGATGGAGGTCCACCGTTCACCTCTAGTCAATATTTAGATTACATGAAAAAGAATTTAATTTTTCATACTATAACGAGTCCTTATATACCAGCTGGAAATGGCACGGCGGAAAACGCAGTGAAATCGGTTAAGCGAACAATGAAAAAGGCGATTTATGAAGGAGAAGAGATCAGTACAGCTATTAATAAATTTTTATTCCAGTATCGTAATACTGACACAGCTAGTACTGGGGTTGACCCGGCAGTGGCTCTAATTGGCCGGCGCTTACGTGGACGATTAGACGTGCTCATGCCTAAACCAGCTGATTGAGTAGAATTATTATAGGAAAAATCTGGTCACCATCGCCCTGGTTATATTAGAAACGCTGAGATTGGAAGCACTCGCCAGGATAAATGGGTACAAGCAAAGGTAATTGATCGCAAAACTCCACGTACTTACAGTGTCGAAACAACTGACAGTCGTGAATGGCAACGCCATATTGATCAGTTGCTTCCAGTTAAAAAAAAACGATTTTCTGCAGGGCCCCAAATAAAAAAAGATGTTGAGTTACAGACGAGTCTGGACTGTAAGGGACTGTAGGTGAAACTGTAGGTGACTCTAATAGTTGCTCTAAAACTTTATCAGATCAATTAATTGATTCTAAAACATCAGAGTCTATTGACTCAGTTAGTACACCGATTTGTAACCCAAATTCCGAGGAACCAATATTGCCAGTACGCCCTAAGCGTGCGTGCGCATTTTATTGTTATTAATATTCTGTTAGAAGTTTTTTTTTAGTTTTATTTAAAATAGTTTTTTTTTTGTTTACATTTTGTTTTTCGGGCGTGTTGTATGTAGGTAGTTTGAAAAATAATAAAATCAGTTGTGTCACCGAACCGGCCTCGTTTTGTTGCTCCCTTATATATTAACCAATAATGACCGTAATTTCTAACTAATACATTTTCCAAATTTCTCATGAGTATTAACTTAGGGTGATGGGACAGCGTCTGATTATACCTATTGTATTTCGATTCCCACTCAGAGGAATGAAGAAGAAAGTAGTAGTAGTAGTAGTAGTAGTAGTAGTAGTAGTAGTAGTAGTAGTAGTATATTTTCGTTTTCCCTACTCTGATAAATAAGGAGCACCATTAAGTTCCATCACCCAACTCGTAATGTTGGAAGTTACGAATAGAATATCTTAACACTAGGCAACCGACTACACATACACTGACTACTACTTGAAAAATTTCCATCACAAGTCCCACTTCTATGACCAACGTAAGCTGCAAAAGCCGAACGTTCGTTACAACTGGTGACGGCGATGGCGGCTAAATGCCTCCGAGCACGGCACTGTTGACACGATCCGACACACTGACGCTTAGATGACACGATAGCTGTTACAATCATCACAATCGTTTGTTTAGCAATACTGGTAGATATACGAGGAGATACCATTTGGAAATACTTACCATGGGATTGATTGGAATATATAGGTATTTTCTTCGTCGTATCGATAAGAACTGATAAAAAAATAGTTATTTATTAGAAATCAACGCCATTCCATACAATAAAGGATAGCTGAACCTCACGCATAATATCACAATAAGCATCGACTTCACTTCACAGTAAACTAACAAAGCAATGCTCTAAACAGAACCATCAACAGCTGTATTTAACCGGCAATAATTGGCTATTAGTCCGTTGTACGGCGCTGGCGACGCGCCAGACCGAAGGTGTGACCGAAATACACTAAAAACAAACCTTTGGAAACATCGAAACTTCTTAGACATCTTGTTGAATGGCTGAACGAGCGTTCCGCGGTAGATTTCGTTGAAGTATCAATTATTTTTTGTTTTTTCTATTGTTATGGGGTTAAGGTTCGATTTTCACTTGAGGAAATTAATCGTAAGGTTGTTTTTGTGCAAGCGACAGTTGTGAAAATGAGAATCCTTTCTCAAAGAATGATAGAAAGAATGAATGACTTAGATGCAGATTTAAAAAATCTCAGTAATTCAGATGTTGGGGGAAAATATGATGACCAGATTTAGATAGAAGAATAGATTTTGCTTTGAAACACTAAAACACTCCGTTCTCCACATACCACCCAATTTTCGAGACATTTCCATTTATTGGCACGTACATGAATTAATGAACATTACTAGATTGGAAAAGCTTTTCCATTCTAATTGCTGCTTGCCGCCGTTTTAAAAAAGCTAAAAATCTCGGATTTTTAAATATGTACGGAAACATCTGTGTAAAAGCACGTACATAACTAGGACACAGTTCAAAGTAATCAGTCGATCGATGTGTAAACATTTAAAAACATAAGGACGAATCTAACATTTCTTTTGATGTAAATTAAAAGAACATGCCAATTTATATTTGTATGTAGGTGAAGTTGCTTGTTTATCCGGAAACAAGTGTTATTTATATATTTAAATTAATTACTGTTGTTGGTTCAATTCCCGAGTTCCAAGATTAAAACGCAATGCTTCCAAATCTGGAGGTGTCTTAACGGGAACAGACTGTTTAAACACTAGGTACACCCTACTACAAACAGCAAAGAAATACAGCGTGAAACAAAAAAAATCCTTTCCCCAGTTTTCAAGGACGCACTTACTAAAATTACACTTTTTGTGAACACCCTACCTCCAAGATGAGCAGTACAAGTTACAACTACACATCCATCGTATATTAAATTAATACATTCTCGTACCTGCAAAGGTAACGAGATCTGAATATCCGACAAGTTAATTCATCAAAGGCGTTCTAAGTGCCGAACGTCTATATCAAAATATAAAGGTACCGGCGACAAACTTAACTTTACCATGGAGAAATCTAAAATAAGCTCTAAAATAAGTGATTAAGATTCAAATTTAGTCTGTCCGAATGAATTGAAATGTTTGTACGACATAAAGCAAGGGGCTGTCAAATCAATGATCACTCCAAGTCGTACAAGCGATGACCTGGCGCAGATTTATTCCCATTCCATAATACATTGTAGGATTGAAGATGCGAATGCGTGTAATAAATTCTGTTTCCTTTTCGATTTTGAGATTCGATTTGAGAATTTAGATGGTTGACTGCGGATTTGCTTGCTGTTTTTTTTTTTTTATTTTTTTTATATGTAATGCTTTTCTTTGGATGATTTTCAGCCAATTCTATCTTCAAGACATATATTCCAGACATTGGACGTCGAAGTTAAAAAAAAACGAAATAAACGTCCCCTAAGTGGGAATTGAGGCCGCAACTATTATTTGTAGGGCACTCCCTTTTCTTCCCACTCTCATTACATACATATGGTTAAGGTAGGTACATACCTACCTACTATAGCCACCGATATACCATCCACCAATGAATTAGCTATCCGATACAAAACGATAATTTCAATTCAAAATTGTAATTCTTGAGATTAGCGCCATAAACCATACAAACATAGTAAATAATAATAATATAATACTTTATTGCACAAATAAGAGAGAAGAAAAAAAATACAATTCATTACAAATACGATTAACAAGTGTGCAATGGCGGCCTTATCAGTAAAAGCGATTTCTTACAGGCAACCAAAGAAAAAACGGAAGGATTAAATTTAGAAAAGATGGCAGAAAGGTGCAAAAAGGTACATAAAATATATAAACCAATATTCAGAGAACACAAACTAGTTTAATACATACATTTATACATACATACATATCTAAACAAACACCTACATACATACATATATACATACATACAATTGTCGTTTTGTGAATTGAGTTGGAGATAGTAAAGTTTAAGTTTATTCACGATAATCCATTTTATTTCATCAGGTATATGAGATGATATCAGAGAAATAACTCGTAATGTCTGAGGCGGATTTCCTTACGAAGAAGAATCTCCTCGAACAAAAGTAAAAATGTAAATCGTTTTGCTCCACAATGTGAATGAATGTGTACAAGTCTGGGACATGAACCCTGCTTATAATAAATCTGTTTGCCGTTGGAATACCTAAGAAAACCATATTTAGCAAATAAAGTAGTAACATCAATAAATTAGACGTCATAGTAGCGCAGTGGAATAGTGTCAAAGTAAACATGCAAAGATTGTGGGTTCGACCTCACTTTGGGGAATATTTTTTAATATAGTCTCTACACGTATCACAATAGCTTCAAGCGACTGAAGTGTTTGAAGTGAAATAATAATACGTATTTTGTAAATAAATATTGTTAAAATTGAAAATTAATATTGTTTCACGCTTTTTCCCGCTTTTCAAGGAAGACCGAGACAACTTAGTGTCAAGACACTACTGTCGATTCTCTATTTTCTGCATATGTTAGGGATATTACGCGTTGAGTGGCGGATTTTAACGCTACAATTTGTCTTGTCCCCTTTGCAGCGACTGGGCTCTAATAAATACATTAAATTCGAACGTGTTAAGTCCAGGTTTATTTTAATTTGCCTGAAATATAAGTCAATGACACACGAAATCAGCAGGAAAGCGGGGATTAACTGCGGCATGCGCGTGCGCCGCGCATCGGGAGACGAGACCATCGTTTTGTCATCACACGCCTTATTTCACGGACTATTTATACTGCGCCGTCTGCAGTCTATGGAAAGTGATGTATTGAAATAAATTTTTGAGACATTTTTTAGTAAAGATTATGAGTAAAAATAATGGATTACAATAAAACTTTTGTGATACAAGATGATCACGGGACCAAATTCATCATCTAAATTTTTTTATCAAAAATGTTTATTTGGTTGATCCCCCTAATCTCAAGTTAGCACATAAGAGATTAGGCAAAAGGGAACCTGGAACCTAGTGTTAGGACATTTCCTACTTCCACCAAAAATAACATAATTCATTCCTACTCGTGAGAATTGAACGCAGTTCGCAGGCTCCGATACCGTTGCGCTACAACAACGCCCAAGTGGACGGACGGACTGTTTATTTGTCCGTTCCTTAGTGTTATTTAAATCTATTACCAACATATATAATATTTCCAACAACACCATAGCCGTTCCACTATGAAACTTATGGAATACTCCATATCCAATAACTAAAACGCTTCGACCAGCTCACAAAGTCAGCATAACTTGCTGAAACTAATTAAATGAGGGAACTCCGGAGCTCCATGTGAAACAATTTGCCAGATAATAGCCTTATATTAGTTACGGCGCTCTGAGCGACGTCCGGATATTACCCACCGAGCACTTCCGTGAGTGAGTGGCGGGTTGCTTCCCGTTCGTTCCGTTTGTGGAACATCTTAAAAAGGAATATAATTTAATAGTTAAATATATATAGATATACAAAACGCGGCCACATTAGAAGAAAGAAAGATCATTAGTGAATGATATATTAATACTTCCTATGACGCTGCAAAAAAGACAAACACTATTAAAATTTAGTTTATCTACTTTTATAAGTTGCAGCACTTCCCGGCGCGTTATTCGCGTCAAGTGCGAAGCGAAGCGTTTTTTTAAATATTTTCACCCTTATTTTCTGTAAGTTCAAAACTGTTAGAATTTTATTTGCTATAATAAATAAATCACATTCATATTATCTAGTGGAAGTTTATTTAAGGTGTCATAAAGTTTACAGCCGCGATAAGGCGAGCCACCCCACGACCGACTGGCAAGTGGCAAGTGTCATTGTTTAATTTATCACCTCGTAAAGGCTTTGATATGCGGTACATTATATTAATTATATCAAAATTATATACTTGTTTCTAACAATATTGTTGATATTGATATATACATTTAGATATATATATATAAATGTTATATAATTAAACGCCCTGGGGGAGACTCTCGTGGGGTGCTCTTTCCTTCTTAGAATTATAAAAACAAATTGTTCATGATTGAATGTATCAATCTATTGATTTAGAAGTCAATATACGTGCACTGCAATAAAAAATATTAGAACACAATGTAATCCAGTGTATTGAATAAATAATCGCGTAGCTGAAGCGGACGAAGCCGAGGGCGGATTGCTAGGTAGTTATATAGCAAAATTTATATTATATAACTACATTGCAATTAAAAAATATCTATTCAAAATTAAAAATAAGTAAGGTCATCCTCTATATGCAGCTAGGGTAGAAAGGTCTATGCCTAGGCGTGTCGTAATTAGTCGCTAAATTCTTTGAATAACTTGAATACTCCTAACAAAGGGGTTGGTGTTAATTAAATGTTTTGAATAGTAGGGGTGAGATTTCTTCCACGCCACGTTATCAAGGTGAATTTGAAACTTTTATTTGTTTTTGTTAATGTCATCTGAACTTTAATTAATATGTGAAGCTCTGGTGGCGCAGTGGAACAGCGACTGTAAATGCGATGGCTGTGACTTCGATACCCATTCAGGGATTTGATTTTTTTATTACTTCCCCTCTCCGGTAAGGCAAAGGTGGTCGTAGTCCCCTTCCTTACAGTGGAGGGGTGGACAAAGCCTGAAGTTGGTAGGTAGTTTTTCTGCCTTAGTGCACTATAGGAGCCTCCACGTGGCTCCTGGAAGCCGCTATGTCCAGTAACGTAGGCTGATTCATTCAGTCCCCATTATGAATTAGAATGTTCAAATCATTTTTTTAATATCAACATAAAATGAACATTTTCATTACTTAATATTAAAATCTTGTATAATAAACAAAGAAAATATTACAAAGAATTTCCATTCGTAATTCAAAAAGGAACAGATAAAGTAAATCTTCCTGTGAGAGTGAACTTTTTTAGTAGAAAATTAATTAATGGTCAAATTAAAAAGCGGAAAGAATAACTAACTGTATTTCAAATCCGGAATTTAATTAACTTTTCACATTTTCTAGTAAGCTTGGCATCTTCAGATTTTTAATAATCCGAGTCTGAAATTCTGGATGTTGTTTTAGACTTACGTTTACTTTCATACTTTGAACCATCACACCACACAATTTTAGTGACATTGAGTGCTTAGTGACGGAATTCAACGCCGCGCTTAGTTTTGTTACAAGAACTAGGAAATGTAACGCACATACAGCAGAGTAGAGTAGTGAGAGAGTCCTAGTCCTCGAGTCAAAATATTACGTTCCCTACCTACTGTCGTTGTTTATTATGTCATTAATATAAATAAATAATATAGAAACTTATTAATTTCGATTAGTATTTCAAATTTACAGAAATATTACTCTTTGACGAAAAGACCTATATTTCTAAATGCCATAAAGGCGGATCGATAGTTCTAAAACATAACGCGGCATTCACCGTATCAATTCAAATAATAGACAACGATGTACATTAATAATAAACATATATATCTCAAAGAAAACCGAGTCCTCACGAAACAAGAAGCCTTAATACTATGATATACTTGTTTTTGAGCCAGGTTTTACGTGTAAGTTTTGTTATATTCTTTTACTTACAAAATGTTACCGTCGTAGCGAAGGTGAGATTGTAAACGCGACATTGTGATAATTTTCATTTCCTCGCTCTGGTGTCGAGGGAAAACACGGCGTTAAGTTACGCCTCTCAAGACGCAATGTCTCGCGCGGAAAGTCAAAGAACGGAAATATCTCAACGGGAAAGGAGTGGTCCTTAGGTTCCCTTTGCCGACTCTACTATCATATCACTTCCACCCAATTTTAGGACATTGTGTGTTGAGAAGCGAAACTCAATGCCACGTTTTGTCTACAAGAGCAGTAAAATGAAAATTATTGTTTAAGTTATTATTTAAATATAGTCCTTAAATACATATTAGTCATTCCCCTCTTGTGGGTATCGAACAAACAACCATAGTGTTTACAATCAGACGCCATTCCACCCTCTTTTATATACTTAATCTAATCTTAAAATTAAATAAAAATCACCATCATACAAAATCAATAAGAAAAACAAAATCAATACCAAAACTATTTTTAAAAATGTATAAAAGTCATACACAGCATCTCCTTATAATATAAGAAAGACGGTGTGATGACAGGCCGGCGATATCGTGGCATGAATTATTCATCTATATTCTATACGAGTACTTTAAACAAGCACGTTTCGCCATACTGTAGTTTGGATATTTGCTTCATAGAAATGTATAACAAGTTGCATCTAAGATCTGAGATTTTGTTCCTATTTCAAAGATCTGTCTAGATAAGAATATTGTAATGTTATAAAACGGAAGCGGTTAACGTTTTCAAAATAACACGATAAAAATACATACCGTTTATAAGGTAGAGGTTCCACGTAATTACAATAAGTGACATGTATCACTCAATAACAACACTACACAGTAGATACCTTCCAATCAGGGCTTCCGCCTACAAGCAACTGTTCCCATTTGACACAATTTCACTGCTTTTATTGTCTCGTTCACCTAAATCTACCCACTTTCACACAAGTACGGTAACAATAAATAATATATTTATTTTTTGTTTTCATATAAACCATGAAAAAAGGTCGTACAGAACCACAGACTGATTTTATATCCATAGTTATAAAGTAATACTCCTAAGGGTGTTTTCTTTGAATGGGGTTCCTATAAAGCGGAAACTATATTGAAATGCTCTCAGCCAGACCGACATTTATGAATATTATTTTTACATCAAAGTGGGAAATACGATTGAGTTTTATGAAAAATTATGGTTGAAAAAGCTCCGAGCTATCAAATAAAGTTACAAGTTAAATTTTCTTTCGAAAAATATGCATTTTTAAGTTTTTATATATATATATATATATATATATATATATATATATATATATATATATATTTATCTTATTTCCCAGTATTAACACTAAGTTCCGAAATTGCGCCTGCCTACCCTGCAATATGCGAGATACTGAAAAAGCTGAAAAAAAATCTCATCTCTCACATTCACTTTTGAATCGTCAAGTTACCTTCAAAGGTCAATTAAATAGTGTCCAACAGTCCTAGAGGAAGCTACCATCGTCATCTTCTGCATCCTCCAGGGTAATATATAAGGGTTTTAATTATCACTCAATTTAAAAGACACAATTTTATGTTGTACTTTTAAGCTTCACTCTATGTGCCTCACAAAGCATTATGGGCAAATGGAATCTGGGAACTTAGTGTTAGGACATTCCGTTCCCCAATAAGACATGCAAAGCTATATCAAAGGACTGCATCATCACGGCCTTCACGGCCACGTTATTCTATTTATTATGCGACTAAAAGCTTAACTCAACCAAAATGTAAATCCTTTAAACAAAGTTATATTAGATAGTTTCGAAATAATTCAATAACAAACAAACAGTGGCTCTCAGACCGTCACGGGCGTGACCAGAATGGTGAACGTGTCCAGAATATCCATTTCAGTCTAGACTTAGCCTATGTTTCATATTATTTACCTGGCTACATGAAAATCCGATGATATTATAGAAAATAGTTGTAAAGCGCAGACTGCCTGAATTCGTGATAGTTTTAGACTTTCTTTTATTTATATAGTTTTACTTTGTATCCTGCATTTAGCAGCTAGAGAGCCCACAAGTTCTACCTAATTTTGGAGACAGCGTGATGAATGGCGGAACTCGACGCAGTGCTTATTACTGGAGCAAGAAAATCCAAATAATTAATTTCCCCAGTGAGACTCGAACCCACAATCATCGCGTTTACAGGCAGACGCTGTGCCGCTGTGTCGCGGTGGCCTCAACGACTTTATTTCCAGTCTAAAGAATTACAACAGTGGATTATTTATAATAATTAAAATTATATTATAAATGTGATTTTGAATTATTTAAATTTATAATAATTAAAATCTATACTAATATAATAAAGCGGAAGAGTTTGTTTGTTTGAACGCTAAGATCTCTGGATGTACTGGTCCGATTTACTTTGTTTTTTTTTTGTATGAAAGCTGCATTCTTCTTACTTTACATTACATTACACATGTGTACTAATAAATTAAAATACTTTCTAATTTAACATGCAATTTATTCTGCCATGTTAATAACAACCGTCGTTGCTAAGCAACGGTTTCAAAGTATGTTTGTTGTTTTAAGAAAACGTCACCCAAAATGAACTTATATTTAAACGGTTTTATTTAGCTCACCCCGTTTGTTTGGGTCAAATTAAGTACTTGAAATTTAACCCTCTTCCCGTTAATCGATTGATCTGAAATTTGTTATACGCTTTTAATTCTGGTAACAATACAATTATCCATATTCAATATTATTGTGAATCCAAGATGGCCGCCGTTACAAGATGGCGGACAACTTGGTTTTTTTCAATCCCATCAATATGGGTATCAAATAAAAGGGCTTGTCAAGTAGAATTCAGTGCACTATACAAAATCAAAATCAAAGATGGCCACTGCTACAAAATGGCGGATAATGTAGTTTTCAATCCCATCAATATGGGTATCAAAATAAAGGGCTTGGTAAGTATAATACAGTACAAAATTACAATACGAATCTCCCACCCAAGTCAAGATCTGGCTAAAAATGATACGTCACTAGCGGTACACCACCCAAGTTAAGGTAAAAGGTAAAAGCGCGCCGAGAACTGTATGGCATTAGCGTTTTCCCCTCAAGATTCAGGCACATCTTGTTGTACATAGCCTTGCCCCTCTATTGGACCTGTGGGGGGGTCGACCGTAACATTATCCATAAACCTAGCAATAATGAGACACTCAACGAATTGAATAGAATGAGAAATAAAAACTAAAAACTTAAAAATAAAAAAGTAAAAAAAATATTTTAACTTAAACGGTTTTATATTGCAGATAAATGTACTAAAAGCTAAAAAATAATTAACATATGCATTGATTAAACTAATTGATTAAATTAATTAACTTAAAAAATAAATTTTTACTTTTTTTATTTTTTGATATACATCCTTATATTTATGAAAATAAATAGAAAAGTCATTTTTAGCATTTTATCTAGATTGAAATTATAGTTTACTGTATAACATTCTAATAAATAATTAAGGAGAAATAACCTAGCCCTCGAGCGGCATAGTATGAGTATGACCGACGCGAAAGGGCAGATGATGTTGACGTTTTAAAATTTTTCATACATTTTCGAACTATTGTTAATTTTTATGTAATTATTTGCTATGTATAATTGATATTTATATGTTTGATATTGCTCACAAAAATTATCCTATTTAATATAGACAAATGTTTACTTATTTCAAAGAGTCAATATCTACGAGTATGTACGCACGCACGGAAAACTTTAGGTACTTTTTCTAATATTAAGAATTTCCTTTAGTTACTTTTACTTCTTTTGTTGGTTCATTTCAATAACTCAGATATTGTCTCTAATAATATGTCTCTACTTATTATTCTTTTTGATTTTTTAGGCTTATATTTTCTTACTATTTCTATTGAAAACTGAAAATAATTTCATAAATATATTTAATAAATATTCTTATAGTTCAAGCAGGCGTAGCCGCGTCCAGGTCCACTAGTTATATTATAAATGTGATTTTAACTTTTGGATTTAAACTTAAAACTTACTGTCAATTTAGTACCGCCCATATCAATCATACAATACCTAATTAGATAAAAACTTTGTGGTAATTTCTTGCCATTTTATTCCTTGTGTACAAATGTAGAAAATCGATGTCTTAATACTGATATCGATTGAATTTACATTAAATAACTTATCCCTCACAAAGTAGAGTGGAGAGTATAAAAAACCTCTAAATATCCGGTCGCGGTGCGGCCTCCGTAAATTTATCAAATCCTTGAGTTATTCCCCCTTTGCTTAAATGTATGTAGGGCTGTCTGGACTGTTTGGAAATAATGAAATTAATTATCTTATAATGAATTCTTATAATATTTGAATATTATACTAATTTATATTTTTTAATGAGACCAATCATGGTGCAAAGGCACGAAGTGTGACTGTAAACGCGACTGGCTGTGGGTTTGATCCCCACTCGAGGAAATTAAATATTTATTTAAATTTATATTTCCATTTTTTTACTCTAGTGTCGAGGTAAAGCGTGGTGTTGAGTGCCACCGCAATTTCCGCAATGCCTCCAGAATTTGGCGGAAAGTGGGGAATGGAGTCTCTTGACACTAGGTTCCTGTTTATATATTTTTTTATTGATATTCTCGCATTTCCCGCTTATTTGTGTGATGTGAGGTATCATTTTCACCCTCTTCTCGTCTACTGCGTGACACAGACCTATAGTGGAACGCCATTGATCTCGATCTTTGACTACGGTTACTGAAGCGCGGTCTCCAGTCCAGAAGGACAGGTAGCCTGAAGTGGCAGTGGGCTGGCTACATTCATTGCAGAACCGATGTCCGTTGGCATAAACACTTTAGTATACTAAATAATTATTTGATATATTACCGCTTTCTCTTTACCGATTTCATGAAATGCAAGAATTTCACAAACTTAATAAAAACGTAGTTTATTACTTAGATTACTACACAGAGACTACTATAGAGACCATCCTGTGGGTTGAACGTGCGAATATCGGTGTGAGGAGTGCGTTTAATAAAGAGTCGTTTGGTGTTTTCTACTTGCGAGCTAAGTGTAGGCTTAAAAATATTTGTTTTTAGTTTAGTTTGTAGGTATAATATTTCCTTATTTTAAGTAAAAAAAATGTGATAAAGGTTTTTAAGAACCTTACAACCCTAAGTCCCCTGTCAGGGGTGATAACGCTGCACCGAATCGACAGACCGGTGAATGAGCCAGTAGAAAGGGATTCAACTTTATTACCGTATATACGCTTTTGATATTGAACTTTATGTTTTCATACAGTTTCATAGGCGCGATCGGTACTGCCCTTTGTGGATAAAGTCTTAATAAAATAGGTATTACTATGTGTACGGCTTCGCCCGCTACTCAAATTGAAATAACTGAGGATTCAAACTTTGACAGTAGATTAAACGTGATCGCATATTAGACTTAATATTATCTGTAGCCTTCTTCTATACATGGGTTTGACAACCCAAAAAGATATCTTCAATTCGAGTCTGAAGTTCCTGGGGTTAATGCGTTCAATTATACAAAATGTTCAGTTTTCAAGTATATTTTTATAATAAAATGTTATTTATGTTTTATAATAAACTTATATAACTTTACAGTAAAACGCTATCCCACTGCATAATGGCAGCCAATAGGGGGCATTGGCATATAATTCTAGAAAATATTTAAGATCACATATAAACATCACACATTTTTTAAAAATATTTAAAGGCAACGACAAGATAGGCTACGAAGTAATAATAAAATTATCCTATGTTCGTATGTATGTATGTACGTAGATAATGGCAGGTAGACGTACCTTGTGCAGCCACAGCATCCTTAGCAGGAACGTAATCAGTTTATTAAAGGAAATTGATTTTCTTAGAGACTCGAGGCGTCGTCTTGAAATATTCATAGTAAATTTATAAGGTTTACGCTTTTTAATTTAAAGTAAACTACATTTTTTATTATATTTTGTATTTTCCACAAAAAATATTTATTATCTAACGTTATTTAGTTATTAACAGTCTATACTTAACATTTTTAAATTGTTTTTCTTTCACAAACAAAGAAATACACTTTTTTTGAAAACTTATACTAATTTTAACGTAGTGGAATTTCACCGCGATCCTCTTGGAAACCGTTAATTTCGTATCAAGCTTCATGGAAATTCTTATACTCTTCTTAAAACTATTTATTATCCTATCATCACTGTAAGGATTTTTTTAATAGAAAAACGAGCGTACGGATCTGCTGATGGGAAGTGATCACCGCCCGTGACCCCGTCTAACACCAGAGGAGCTATGCTGCCGGCCTTTAAGATAGAGATAGACCCGCTTCTTGAAGGAATCAAAGTCGTATCGACACGGAAACACTGCCGGTAGACCATTCCACAGTGGCGTAGCGCATCGAAGGAAGTTCCTACGAAGCCGCACAGTAGTGGAATGCTACGTATCTAGATGTAGTTATTTTAACTTTTATTATTTAACATCATTTTGACGTCATTCCGAAGGGCCTGACGTCTAGGGTCAGACAATTCACACATTGTTCCTGATTCAATTAAATATAAAGCATCTAAGAATCATTCATAATAATCAGTAATCTATATATATAAAAGAACTTGTCCTCACTGACTGAGGTAAGACGCACGCACAGCCGTAACCGCTGTGTGTAGAAACGTGGAATTTGGACAGATGTTTACTTTCGTAATCTGCACATCCACTAAGAAGGGATTTTGAAAAATTTTAGCCCTAAAGGTGTGAAATAGGGGTTGGAAGTTTGTATGGAAAAAAAAATTAATCGGTACCGATTTTTATAAAATTTAAAATTTAGATTTTTACAAGTATTTAATTGAACACGTGTTTCATCGTTTTCTAGAATTCTCCTCCTAAAGGTGCAAATAAGGGGTTGAAAGTTTGTATGGAAAAATCTCTAAAGCGCCACCGATCTATATAACATTTTAAATTCAGACTCTTAAAAATATTTAATGGTACACATGTTTCATGGCTTATTAGAATTCACCCCTAAGGGTCCAAATAAGCAGGCGAAGCTGCGCGCGCCCATTAGTTATATATAATAGTCATACGTTCGATTTATACTTGGACAATTTACCCTGATATATAAAAGACGGAGACCAATAACCGGTAAACAGGGAAATACGTGCATGATATGTATTTTCAAGAACTGTAAAATTTAAATAAAAATTTTATTAACACATTTTATTTCTTTCAAATATAATCCACAAAATTAAATTTTCAAGCTTCTTCCATATCTGATGAAATGATGCATTGGATTAAAGAAAAGCAGCTTCACGCTTTTTCCACATAGCAGAGTATGCAGAGAGAGAACTAAAAGATTCCGTTCCCTACTTTTCGAATAATTTATATAACATTGCGTGTTTTGTAATGGTGCTCAATGCCTGTTTCGTCAACGAGAGCGAGAGGATGAAAATATCATCACGAGTGGAGATTGAACCTACAACCGTAAGGTTTTAGTAAGAACCAGTCCAACTGCGCCACAGCGCCCCAAGCTGATTATTCTAACTTAATTATCCAAATATCTCCCTCTTCACTTAATCAATATCTTAAATTAATTATGGCGCGTCTACTGTTAAGTGCATTAAAGAGCATTAGAGCTAGCTCAGCAGGTGTCAAACAATTTGAACCAAGACGTCTTCCAAGATATAGGCATGTACATATTTTATGTTATTTTGGAGATGATAGAGTGAAAATTTGGTATGCTTATAGATTCAAAGCCCATACCTTGATACCCAGAATTTGATACCGTCGTAGTGCAGCAGAACAGCATCTGATTGTAGATGTAACGATTCTGAGTGCCATTTCCACTTGTGAGAGTGAATCATTTCCTCGCTTTGGTAAATAGACAAAGCTTGAGATTTAAAAAAATATGTAACTTTAATTATAAAGCTTTTTTATGCAAAAAAAATCTTTTAAATTTATTCATATTTAAATTAAAAATTCGCGTAATAAACATACAAAAACAACACACTGTCAAATTGAAAATCTCTTCCATTTTAAAATCGGCAAGAAATTAAATAAAATTATATTAAATAAAAGTATTTAGACAATACAACGTCCTTACAAAAATGTCGGATTTTATCACTAAAATGAAGATGGAGAAGGATCTCTTGTTTAAACAGGCCCTCGGAATATTAAATAGACTATTTTAACTAAAGATAAGCCGATTAATTGCTTCCCTAATCTAAATCTATTATTTGATACAAAAATAAATTACTCTTCAGTCGCAAAATGTATACATCTTTATTATAATACTGATGGCTTTTCTTGACTTTGTTTATATAGATATGGCCGTCGCTATAGTAGTTTAGATATGTATAGATATGTCTTCCAGCTTTTTTTAAATTGCAGGAGACGCATTTGTATAAATATATATTTTTTTAATTTAGGTTTATTTTTTGTTAAACATATATTTACGTCATGATGATGAGAAATATAACTAGACTTCAGGGCATCTCCAAAAGTTTCTTTTTCAGCTTGTGTGAAGCTTGTGAGCTTATGTCTTATCCACATTAAAATATTTATATAATTATTTCCTGCCAGGAACATTATATGGCCACATATATTGTGTAAACCACAGGAAAGGTTCTTTTATAATTAATCTTTATATAATGGAGTTGACGAATGAAAGGATCTTGGAACCATGACCATGGATGGATGAAACCAACTCGATACTGGTTGTTTCATTTGTATTTGGTTTGTTTGTTTTCCGAGTTGGTTTCATTCTGGTTGGTTCCGCTCTGGAGCGGAGAAGGGAAAATAAATAAATATTACAATTCCTCGAGTGGACATCGAACCTACAAGCTGCGTTTACAGTCACACGCTTGTACTCCCTCCGCCTACCTTGCTACATGCGGAATACAGCGTGAAGCTAAAAAAAATAAAATTAAAGTGTCTGAACGCTACTGTAACAAAATTCTAAATACTCAACCATCGTGAACAATTATCAGAAGCGAACACAATTGGCAAAGCTCCTGCTATTCTAGGAATTGCATTCGATAGAAACACTTTTAGAAGCCAGCTCGAGCCGATCGTGTGACCGTCGCTTAATTTCTCCTTTGACTTGTCAAATTGTTAATTTTTTTTAGTTAATAAAAGAAACATACACAAAATCAATATCTTTGTAACAACCGGAAAGTGGATATCAGAATTTCTTAAAAACTAAACATTTTTTTTAAATAACGCGACTCAGGCGCAAGTTCCAATCCTTGTAATTACGTAAAAACTTTTATACATTTTCTAAAATACTTTTCTTTTTAGAGCTTCTTAGCTTTGATATAAAAGAAATTTAAAACATCACCTAGTTTTGGTTCTGAACTGAACTTGAAATTTATTTAGAAACTGATAATACATTAAAATAATATCATATGACGTAAGCCATGCGATGGCTGGGGATTCGAACACCACTAGGAAAAATTTGTAAATATAAATTATATCTCCCCGCTCTAGCAAGCCAAAGCGCAGCGTTGAGTTTCACCACTCAGGAGATTCTCCCTATTTAGTTTACCTACTAAAAATAAACTTACAGCTGATAGACAATAAAAAATGTTTTTTTTGTAGATTAATTTGCTACATAATATAGCGACTCCTCTTATATAAGAGATTGAAGATTATAACTACCCTACATATATATGTAGGGTAGTTATAATATACACGTCAATATTCCAGCCCATATCAAAATCTCATCGAATCAACTCTGCCAAATCCTACCATTTGGCTGTTCCACGGTTATGACCGTATATGTAGATTTATGTTTGAAATAATATTTTATCATCGTTGTATATTTGACCACAGAAATTCAAATTGAGAAAGCTCTTTCGTTTTTCGAAAAAGATAAAGATATTTTAAGACTAAAAATATTAACTTTGTAGCACTTTAATTTTAAAGCAATTTTATGCTTTTATTTCGCGTAATCAGTACATAATGAAATAACACTACAACTTTATTTAATACTATGTAAAGAAATCAAGACGTAGATGTTTTTCAAATCAATGTTTATTATACATTATAATATAATGAACATAACATTCACGCGTGAGCACATTATCTTACAAAAAATAGAGCTTTTTTAACTAGAAGCTTCACATTGAATCTTATAGCCTATACTATAAAGCATAACATAATCAAAATGGGTTCAGTCAGAAGCGAGACGAAAGAATTGGCAACGCGTGCACAGATGACCAGACAATTTAGACCACCAGCACCGGCCACGACAAAAAATGGTCCAGTTTTTGTAAGGTAAGAAATATGTTAATTTAAAAATTATTATTGAATCTATAGCTGTTATAGCGCAGTAGATGAGACTGTCCATATGTTATGCGAAGGTTATGAATTCAATTGACATTTAATTAAACTACTAACACTATACTAACTATTTGCACTATTCTTAGTAGAACAGAGAGTCTTTACACTAGGTTCCCAGGTTCCCTTTACCTACCCAGCTTTGTGCGGAACACAGCGTGAAGCTATTTGCACTATATTAGAGAGTCTGTCGGGGTGAGCATTATTACGTATATTATACATATTAAGGCTCCATATAGCACTTTCTAGCAAATTAAGAAGCGGAAATAAACGATGACGTTTGTCTTGTAACCAGAACGTAATAAAAATTAAAATAATTCATTACCCCGAGCGAGAATCGAAGTCACAGCCGTCATTACAGTCAAACACCCGCACCGTTGCACCTACTATTCAGACAAATTAGCTACATTTGTAGTGAACTAAAGTAAAATGGCGAGCTGCATTACGTACAGCTGCAATATATCGCATCGCATTAGTGTCTAAAGATATTAATTTACCCGACTCATAACCACCCCTAGCTAGGGGTGGAATGGACATTTTAATTCAAACTCGTATAAGTATAAGCTTTAGGTTATAATAACAAGTTGATTTAGATATTAGTGTTTTAAGGTTTTTGTTTTTATTTTAATTTTTATATAGATTAATATGCTTATTGGAGCCGTTGTGGTACAGCGGCACTACGGCCTAGTTTTACAGCCTTTTTGGAAACGCAATGGTTGTAGGTTCTATTCAAACTGGAAAGAATGATTTATTTTCATTTCCTCGCTCTAAAAACAATGTCTTGAAAATTAGGTGAAAAGGGGACAAGGAATGTCTTCATACTACGTTACTTCCTCGCATCCTGCTATATGTCCGAAACAACGTAAAGCTAATACATTGGTGTCTGAACACAATGTGAACCATTAGGGGGGGGTCTCACAAGGGACATAACCCCCCTAAAATCCCCCCAAAATCGTCCCCCCATTTTTAGGTTGGGACCACGCCTGGAACACAAAGGTTGGTATGTGTTTTCTTTGTTTGAAAGAGTCAGTAGTGCTACTGCGGTGAGAGTTTTCTCTTTCTCTTCTTCTGATAATTATTTGGAATAGTAATCTTTTTTATTGCCTTTTAACCATACGAGCAAAGTTAATTAGTGAACATAAATAAATATGTTTTTTTACGTAAACCTCGACAACAAAAGCGAAAGCCCGTTGCAAAATTACTTTGTTTGTATTGATATTAATAAATAGAATCCACCATTTACAATACAAACCCTCGCGGGGGTGAACTGGATAATATGCAACATATTTCAAATAACAATTTAAGTCCATTTGCAAATATTGCATTGGAGAACAAAATATAATATACCCTAGATGGTATTACTACTTCTTTTGTTGAGAAAGAAAATATAAGGTATCAAAAATATATTATTTTTTTTTTTCTACATATCTTCTCTGTATTATATGGAGAAAATTATTACGTTAATGCGACTTATTATAGTGAGGCCATTCGTGGCTCAAGGGCGCAAGCGTGAGACTGTGAACACGACAGGTTGTAGATTTGATTCCCACTTGAGGAAAGTAAATTAATATTTTCATTTCCTCGATCTAATAATGAGGCAAACGCGATGTTGAATTCCGCCACTCGCACGCAAAGACACGAGAATTTGGCGATGGCGAACGTCTTAAGAGGAGTAGAGTGTTTTAACACTGGTTGGGTTCCCACTGCCTCCCTCCCCATGTGCGGAATACAGCGTGTGTAAAGGTAAAAACAATATATAGTAGCTTTTACTGGGGGCTTCGCCCTCGTGGTCACATGGAAATAACTGTAAATATAACACCGTAAATACCATAATAAATACAAATAATAATAGCGTTCTCCCCCAAGTTCCTTACAAGTATAAAGTTTTGCGCAAGATTTTGATATGGAGGAGCCGCGTGCCGCTGAGTAAATCCAATTTTTAATAAACTTGCTATACTCTGTTATACGAGTATGTAGGGTGACTTCCCTAAGACCTTTGCATTAGGGTAGTTGTTTTTTTTTAATACAAAAAATTGACACGAATTTGAAAGTCCAAATGAATGGATTTACTTTTAGGGATATTTTAGGCAGATATATTTTTAGGGTTCCGTACTTTAAAATAAAAATTGGCCCTTTATAGGATTACTCTGTTGTCCATTTAACTGTCTATCCGTCTGTTAAGGCCATTTTTTACAAGATCGCGTGGAAGTATCTTGATGAAATTAATATCAAATGATATTAATACAGGCTTACAGTCAATTGACGCAGAAAAAAATTAAAGCGTTTCTGTTTCGTTTTTGCCTCATTTAATATAAGATTCGGCTCGTAATCAAAATCTATCCCGCGGACCTAAAGTTATGAAATTTGGCAAGAAGTGAGAACTTAAAGGAAATATCTGAAATTGAAATAAACAGATATTGTATTATTATAATAGATAGATAAAAAATTTAGAGAAGATCTAGTCTAATCATCTAAACAATAAATTTATTTTAATTTAAATTGTTATAGTTATATTGTCAATATAGCATACAACATAAAAATACATATCGTCTATATGTTTCCAACGTACTCGGATAGAGGTTCCACGTAATTACAATAAGTGTACAACACTACACACTAGATACCTTCCAATCAGGGCTTCCGTCTACAAGCAACTATGGTCGTTTGACACAGTTCCACTGCTTTTACTGTCTTTTTTACCTAAATCTACCTAGTTTTACACTTGTACGCTTACAAAGGTATATTTTTACCATTTTAACCTTCCAACTTTAATATTTTCTTGTCACCCTCGAACGACCCTAACAAAATACTATTATTGTTTACGTTACTACGAGATTATACGCGACGGATACACTGCATACTTTACACAAGCCCCTCAATTCTCATAGAAACAAATAACCTAATAATATAACCAGATATGTCCCTAAGAACTTTATTGGATGATGTTTCTTCAAAATATGTGGTGAAAAGAGGAAAATATGGTTACTTTCAATCCTTTATATCATTTTTGTGTTGAAAATTAATTTTTGCTGCTAAGGTTGCTGCTCTATTCTAAAGAGGATGGGTTAAATTAATTATTTTTATTTCCTCAGCTATGCATATAGTTAGACTGAGTGTCACTGGTCCAATAAGATGTCCAACTAGAAACTGTGGTACCTCCGCCCCAAGACGCCGATCGTCCTCCAAATAAGGCGCCGCAAGCGGGCTTGGATTGGGCAGGCCCCAAGAAGAGCCCAAATCACATTCCAAGACAGGCCCTGGAATAGCCATCCTAAACACACTTGAAGGCGGAGGTTTTAGTGGCAGAAGAACCAATGGTGATTAGGCTAACGTGGCCGGAGGCAAAGTGAATTGTCCAGAACAGACTGCGATGGCGGAGCACTGTGGAGACCCCCTACCCCATCAAGGGGACACAGGCTAATAAGTCAAGTAAGTTAAACTGAGAGTACAGTTTCATATAGCCTTTTGTATCTGAACAGGCAGAAAGTGGAGAACACATTGACATTTTAATTGTCTCTGGTTTTCTGTGAAATTGGAAAAGATAATAAATAGAACGTGGGGAACGGAGTGTCTTAACGTTAGGTTCCCTCTGCCTATCCTGATGTGTGTGAGATACAGCGTGAAAGTGAATAAAAAAAATAGAGAATAAATAATAAATAAGTATAATGAGGTTGTGAAAGTTTAAACGTATGTAATCACTAAGTACGCGCAATAGCAAGCGGCGCGCTAATTACTGTATTGTTTACTGTGGGACGAATTATGCTTTACCACACTATCGCCTAAAAGTATTTAGAGAAATAATTGTAGTAATATTTAAATTGAATATAACAATTCAGGCACATTTTTAAGTTTTTTTATTTTGTATTTTATTGAATAAAAACACGACGTTCTTTTATTTTTATTTAGCTTCACGCTATATACCGAATATAGTGGGACGGGCAGAGGGAAAGTCTAGTGTTAAACTTAAGACTCTCCGCTCCCCATTTACTGCTCAATTTTCGTAACGTCTTTATATGTCAACTTTTTTTAAAACTCGTTGCAGTACACAACATCACTACGTCTTCCGCTTTCATGTTTTTTTTAGGATTTCCTCAAAAGCAAAACACGGCAGCTATAGGATCACTTTAGTTTAGTTAAAACCATTAAATATTTATCCGTCACATTTTATCAAAATTATATGTTATATGTATAACTATTTATTATATGTATATTTATATATTTATTGTACGTATATGTATGTATATTTACCTTCTGAACACCTGTATACTTATTATCCCACATGACAAGGTTGGCTGGGAGAGAATGCTTTTAGCGTTAAGCCCGCCTTTTGTACATTGTTTTTTTTTTGTAATTTTGTGCAATAAAGTATATATAAATAAAAAAATAAATTTATGTCGAGAGCGCGAGTGGGTGGGAGCTGAAACCAATATAATCTACGGCCTCTCTAGACTTTAGAGCACAGAAAAAATCGAGCTTCTAAATGAACGCAATAAGAAGAAACGAGCATTTATGTATTGTTATCAAATTTAGCACGAGGTGATAATATAGGCATAAGAGTGATAATTTATAGATATTTCAAATATCACTACAAATTTATATTTCTACTTCGTTTCATACAAAATATGTGCATACGTCCGCAAACTTATCTTTGTCAAGTTCTATAAGTACCCAATGACCTACAATCCTGAAAATATTATGGAACCGTCGGTGGGCGAGGCCGACTCGCACTTTATTATTTTTCTTATATTTAACTATTTAAATATAAAGTCAGCAATCAGCATCAGAAATCAGTTTTAATATAGTAAGGATATCTTTAAAAATAAAGAAAAAGCGATAGTGTGCACGCTACTATAAAAGCTCATTTTGGTGCTGAAACAAGGTCTAATTGCCCGCCATTACAGGTCGGCTTTAGCCTAAATTTGCATAGATTTACGTAAGCCGAACCTGCGAAACACCCTCGGTCCGGCGCAGTGTAATTATTATTATGAATGATGTTTTTAATTACATGTCCAATTGCCGAATAGCTTTTAGACTGAGGCCGGCGCGGCGTACAGCGCCTGACTGAAAACGCCACGGTTGTAGATTCGATTTCGAGTCAATGAAATGAATCAATTCCACAGTCTGGAAACTTCCAATATCTTGAAATTAGGCATGGAGAACAGAGTGGTGTAACACAAACAATGAAAATACCACTTCTCTTTTAAAATTCCGCCAAAATTCATACATGCAATCTCATATGTAGATTAGAAACGAAAAGTACAAGTTACAGCAATCCAATTTGAAACTGGTCACACAAACTGCCGGCCCGCCACCATCTTTACTGGAATCTACACATAACACTGCCTTTTAAGCCACGATTGGACTTTGTCCAAAACGAGGATGTAGAATATGAAAAATTTGTATCAGCAGTTTTATAAATTACAATATAAACCTTACGAGTATATATCTAGTTTCTTAATAAAACTACCCACAGGAGATTAGGCAGAGGGAACCTAGACACTTTATTCCCCATTTTTTGCTGAATTTTGGAGGCATGTGGTGGAATTCAACACCGCGTGCCTCGATACCAGAGCGAAGAAATGGAAATATAAACGTAAATGGAAATATAAAAATAATTTAGTTTCAAGTGGGGATCTAACCCAAAACCAAGTAGCCTTTACGGTCACACTTTGTGTCCTGACGAATGTCCCTAGAATATAATAATAGGTAAGTATATTGTAAAATTCTAGATTTTAAAGAAGATTTAGATTTTCAATATTTCCACACCATATCTAGGAACATAGAATCCTTGATAGCAATTTGGCAGAACGCTAAATAGGGCAGTAGTAAAGTCGCCAGATGAACTTATCTTAACACGAGTTGGCTCGCTTCTGCCTTCATTCATGATACATTTGTATGATACACGGCGAAATATTGTAGTGCAGGGTTGTTGGAAGGTTTTGGGGATCGATACCTTCAGGTTTGTTTGTGTTATTTTTTGTGTTCTTGCATTCCGCATATAGACGTAGAGGGGAACGCAGAGGGAACCTAGTACCGTTACCCACGAAGCCTTTGACCGATGTTGAACGGCGCGCTTGTTTTGTCACCTTAATAACAACAAGAAAATATATATTAATACTTATCCGCGAGTGGAAATAGCACCTAGATGCCATACAGACACACATTTTCCAGCTGTAGGATAGTTAGTTTTTGCCGCCCTTACATTTTAAATTATCATTTCGTAAATTATTGTTACAAACTAACAAATTTGTTGAAATTGCAGGAGAAATCGTTATGTGCATAATTATGTTGTGAGCAAATGAAAGTAGCGTAATGTCCTAACGCAATAATCATAAATAATAGATTAATATTATTTATTCACTGATCAAATGTTAAATACCCTCATTATTGCACTTATTTTATTCTATATTTTTCAGCTCCCGAAAATAGCTGGGTAGGCAGAGGGAACCTAGTGTTAAGACTCAGGAACTCAACGCTGTGCTTTGCCTCGTTACCAGACTTAGGAAATGAAAATATTAAAATATCATTTCCTCGAGAGAGAAAATCAAACCCACTACCTGTCACGGTCAAAGTCGCATGTTTGTGGCTGGCTTCACTATTTCACTTATGAACACATAAAATCGTCAGGGGCGCCGTAATCGATTTTATTTATTAATTAGAGCACAAAAGGATTAGAGCATTTAACTTTTTTTAGCTCAAAGTTGATCTCAAATATTTTATCAGAATTGTCAGACAGAAAAACTTATTTTAAATTATATAGAAGTTAAATAAACGTCCTGCAAATTCTATATTCGCCGAAACGAGGAAAGACTCCATACTAATGTACCAAGGCAACCAACCAACCTATAATATGGTTCTAACATAATTTCTTAAGCTTCCACAATACGGCTTTGAAAATTAATTTATTTTCAAACTAAATCATTATAAAAACTGTTTATAACTTCTGATGATGATAATTCCTTCGTGTATATTCAAAAATTGGAAATTATTCCATTTTTTTTAAACCTTTTTTTTATGATTCGGGTACATCACGTGAGTAATCACGTCTTAGAGGAGCTACCGGTGCATTGTCGACCTTGACTTTTTCCCCACTTCTATTTTGCAGTGCTTGGACGCTTTTAATATGATTTTGTTTAATATACTGTTAATAAACGGAGGCGGTTAACATTTTTAAAATAAACACGAAAAAAACACATACCGTCTATATGTTTCCAACGTACTTGGATAGAGGTTCCACGTAATTACAATAAGTGACATGTATCACTCAATAACAACACTACACACTAGATACCTTCCAATCAGGGCGTCCGCCTACAAGCAACTGTACCCGTTTGACACAATTCCATTGCTTTTATTGTCTTTTTCACCTAAATCTTCCTTTTACACGAATATACTAACAATAGTTAAATTTTTGCGTTTCAATCTATGAATAATTTAATTTAGGTAGTAATTCTTTTTTTGTACAAAGTCGAGTAAAGTTTCCGACGAATACACGTATGTCGAAATATTGCTTATCAATTATCGGACATAGTGAGAAGACTCAAGAGAATTAAACCTTTCGATTTAGTCTAGTGCATAACAGTTCAATGGTGACAGTGTAATCGTAAATATAAAGAACACATTAACTAAGTGTCTTCCCCTTAAATAGAGACAATAAGAAAAGTGCCGATGGACACAATCTTAGCATAGTATTGTTTATTATAAAAGTAGGTTAAAATTAAATTACTCATTAGTCAACGTAATGAGATATTATTAGTGTAAGTAAGCTTGTATACGCTAATAATAAATAAATAAAATAAAAAAAAATTGTCGATAGTCGTAAACTCGTAACTATTAACAGCTATCGATTATTGTCTATCGATTACTTCTTTAATTAATGTTTATTATCGATTAGTTATTATTATGTATATTATTGATTAACGTTGATAATAAAAAGAAAACAGCTTCAGGCTGTATCCCGCACACAACAGGATAGGCAGAGGGAACATAGTGTAAGACCCTCCGTTCCCCACTTTCCGCCGAATTCTTGTGGCATTGCGTGTTGAGTGGTGGAACTCAACGCCGCGCTTTGACACGTCATCGGAGCGAAATAATAAAAATATAAATTTTAATTAATTTTTCATTTCCTCGAGTGGGGATCGAACCCACAACCAGTCGCGTTTACTGTCACGCTTAGTGCCCCTGCACGACGACTTACCTCAAAAAATATGTTTTGTTTCTAAAATTGCGAAACTAAAACAAATTCCGTTTTTATTGTTTATAATTTTTACGCACTTTAGATTGTTTTATTCATTGTGATTTTTAATATGATTTAAGACATGTTCAAGTCCATTATTACAGCCACGTAGAGATGTCAACTTCCGATGTCATTTATTAAAAATAATAGTAAGAAAAGATAAAAATATATTTATTTAGTTATGTAATCAAATTTCTCATACATATTTAATACAACATGTCACATCCCTATTCATTAAAACCATAATTAGAGTAATATTTATTA
This sequence comes from Heliconius nattereri, assembly GCA_013403645.1. Taxonomy (NCBI): domain Eukaryota; kingdom Metazoa; phylum Arthropoda; class Insecta; order Lepidoptera; family Nymphalidae; genus Heliconius; species Heliconius nattereri. The sequence continues at coordinate 9,345,331 of JAAIXI010000232.1, forward strand.
AAACATACACAAAAAAACAACTTTAGGTTTATTTACAAAAAACAAACACACATTACAATTGAACACTTTTTCTCGATCTTCTAGGGGTTTGAACATCTACATTCACTTCTTGCAACTTCTCTTCTTCGTTTGGCACTTGGATACTTTTACGTCTACTTTTATCTTTTTTGTGTGACTTTTGGATATTTTTATCTACTTCTTGGATACTTTTACGTCTACTTCTTGTCATAATTGGACTACCCTCGATAGTATCTTGTCTTGTCGATTTAGGTTTCCTTCTTGATTTGTTCTCTTTTTCTTCTATATCCATAGAAAATAGCTCACTATCTATATTATGATCTTTGCATTCTTCTTTTTTGAACTTTTGTATGTCTTTTGTAGTTTCTTGTATATCTTGATCAAATTCATCAAAGAGGACTACTTTAATTGATTTTTTTGATGATTTTTGGTTTGATTTTAGTATACTTCGGCATGGTGTAGCATTTAAGTTGATAGGCGTTAGGGGTGTGGGATCCTATAAATAGAAAGTACATTTACTATAGTAGGCTTGAGACCTTCGTGGCCAGAGCTAAAGCGGAAAATTGTAAGCCCAACGAATGTGGCATCGATTTCCAATCAAGGGAATTAAAATATTTAATATTTTTATTTCCTAACTCTGGTAACGAGACGTTATCTCAACAATTCATCACAAAATAGGGAACGGAAGTATCTATATAGGATTTCCCTAATACTAGATTCCCCGATACCCTCTGCCTACCTTGCTATATGCGAGATACAATGTGAAGCTAAAAAAAATATACATAATTTTAGTTTCTGTATGCCCACACAAATGTGTAGCTTCCAAACTTGATGCAACCAAAATTCCAATATTAGTAGTTTAATATAGCTATTACATTATCATATTTTTTTATAATGTACAAAAAAGTGCAACTTAGTATTGTCAGATCATTTATATCTTATCAAAAAAAAATGCTAAGAGTTTATACATTATTTAAGCATGTATGACAAGCATGCTGGTAAAGTGAACAGATAATAAATGAAGCTTGAATGATAACGAAATATAAATATGTGATTGATTAAAATGTCAATTTTTCTGCTGCGCGCTGTATCCAGCGGTGTTTTTACACTAGATTCCAGGAGTTCCAATTTCCGAAGAGAAACTAGGAAGAAACTGGGAAAGTTGTAACAAGCATATAAGAATTTTGATATAGCTTGACGCTTACCGGTCAGAGAGCTTGGACGGTTTCCAAGAGGCGCGGGTTCAAATCCCGCTACGTTCAAATTTTTATACGTTTTTTAAAAAGGATAGAACATACCTAAACATTGAAAACTAAAGTTTTAGCCCATTCAATTTAAAAATATATATTGTTTTCAGTTGATAATCTGCCCCTACAATAGATTTTTTCATATATCTTCCATGTACAGAGATTATTTTATATAAATTTTTAGACAGTTATTATTACTTACATCAAAAACTTCGTTCTCTACATTCTTCCCAATAAGTGAAGCCCGAAGCATGGCATATGATGCAGCGTTCTGACATGACATATGTACATATTAGCTTTGGTAAATTATTATATGATTATTAATATGTTTATAATGAAATAGGGGTGCGGGTTCAAATTCAACTAGGGAAACAGCTTTCATACAATCGTTTTTGTGATTTAGATAAGTAAAGCGTCATAAAGCATGAAAATGAATAGTTAGTAGAGATTGGAGTGTTAGTAGTGTTAGTTTTAAGGCAATTTTTTCGCTTTAGACGAAATTATATTTTTTAGTATCACTCTGTGATGTATGTTAAGACACTTCTATTAACCACTTTCAGTCGAATAATTGGAGCAAAGCGAGAAAATGAAAATATTAAATATTTAATTTCCTGGGAATCAAATTCACAACCGTAACATTCACATTCACACGCTAGTGGCACCACTCCACAACAGACTTAAAATGTGGTTAATATATGTGTTGAAATGTGGTCAATATATGTTGCCGCACTTTGTCTACCAGAATAGACCCATGGGGGGATCGAAATCACAATCAACACGTTTACAGTCAAATCCTGTCTAATTACACCACAGTGACCGTAACATCCACAATTATAATTATTAGTATATGTATACATATATTTTAAAATATATATATATATATATATATATATATACCTTTGATGCTGATGCCTTCTTAGCTTCACTAGATAACACCGTTTTCAACAAACTCTGCTTTACCAACGGAGTGGCCAGCGTAGGTGACTTCACTGGTGATTGTATACAGAAGAAACCAGCTTCAAATGTCTTTTGATGTTTTTGATCCTTTTCTTCTTGACATTGTTCTTTGGCTGGTGTTTGGTATGACTGTTCTTTCTTTGCTTTTCTTGCCGCTGTGAAAAATAGGTAAAAGGATTATTGAATAGATATATATATAGGTGTAACGCGATCAACAGTTGTCTATGGGTAGAGGAAGTCATTACCTATCCATTTCACCCCCATGTATGTTAGCCATAGATGGTACAAAAAGTTTACTTGTGAAATATTCTTTTCACAGTGTGTGAAAGTTAATATTAACCACCACTCAAGTGCTTAGTCAATTTACGCCGGTGCTGAGATAACTTTACTATATCAAAATATTTGTACTTAATACACATTGTCTGATGATAGTGGACTGTCACGCGGCACGACCGCCTCGGCCCACGGTAACAGAGTATTTTAATGTTCACTTTACTCAACACGCAATAGCTGAATATTTCGGCGGTAACCAAGGGAACATAAATGTCTTAATAGGGAACAGAGGGTCATAACCCTAGGTTCACAATTTTTCTCTGCCTTCCATGCTATGTGCGGAAATACTAATATTACTTATAAATTATAAAATATAACAAAAGAAAGAAAACTTAACGAGTGAAAAAGATACCTAAACATCTAAACAAAGCACATTAAACATAAAATGTAGTGGTTTTGACTATTTTCTTTCTTGCACGAGAAAGTGAGGATGTCCTCTCATGAGGTGGGAGGATGAGATTTGACAAACTCTGGGACCGTACTGGATGAAAGTTGTGGCAGATCGAGAAGAGGGATATAATATAAAAAAAGAAAATAAGGAGAAATGTTATTGCCTTATTAAAATTTACTTTTGCAAAGAAAATGTTCTTGTTTGGATAAAAAAGGCTTTTTTAAAATGATTATTACTATTTTCTATTAAATCTTACCAGCAATCATATCCTTTAGGCGGCTGGTCGCCGCCGGTTTATTTTTGTTAACTAGAGGTTTAGGCACTGGTTTCTTTTTGACCTCCACTGGTTTCTCCTCCGCCCATTCACGAGCTCTCATCTCTTCTAATTTCTTAAATCTCATATCAACATTTACGACCTGTTAGATATAAAAAGAATATTATTATTATTATTAAGGGGAAAAAATTAAAGTGCGGGGTTGAATTTCGCAAATTTAATTCAGTCAAGAGTGAAGATAGGAGTATTTAACATATTTATAGTCTCACTATAAATATCATAAATTGATATAAAATTTACATACTAATTTCGACATGGCTTGATATATAAACTCAATTGTTTTAGAACACTTGAACAGTCACCATTTTTTAACATTAATTTCATCGTTTCGAAAACCTAACCAAGAGTTCTTGAGTTCCGCTACTATCCTAAATGTGGAATAACACTTCGTCAACTTTTTTTAAGTTTCTAAATCTATATAAATTTTATAAAGCTGGACTGTTTGGTTGAAAACGGAAGGTAATATATGGAAATACTGCTTTGTATTGAAAAGTTATATTTATGTGCCAATACCTGTTTATCAAGAGAGGTTATAAGCTATACATCATGTTATTCCACAAGCACTTAGAATGTTGCATCATATCATATATCACCTGCATAAACACCATATCCCAGAAACCATGGAGATCTCCGGGGGTAACCAAAGCTTGGCCTGGCTCCGGACACTGGCATCGCAGAAGGAGGGAGGCAAACTGTTGTAATTTCTGCGACATGAGCAGCCTCGCTTGCCCTATTGCTGATAATATTGCTTCCTATAAACATGTATTTTTTATGTATATATATCTTTAATGTTTTAGTAGTTAAATTTAATAATTATTTTTATTTATTTATTTAGCAAATTTATACAAGAAACAATTTGTGCGGTAATAACCGCATTAGTGATACACTGTGTCGCGGCTATTAACGCCCACCTCCCTAGCGTTGCTAAGGTACTATTAAAATACAACTTACTAACTATTGTAAATATATGAAATAGAGCAAAATTTACAATGAAATACAAAAAAAACTATTTAACTAAAACTCTTTATTGTTGTTAGGCAGTTGTAGTGCTGTCTAACAGTTGCGTAAAAGAGAGAGAAACCAAAAAGAGATCCAGTTAAATTACTACTTTAACTTATTTGTTTTTGTTTACTTTGTTTTTGTCATAACCACTTTCCATGAAGCCACAATTTCAACTACTCTATAAAAGCCTAATACAATTAAAACAAGAGTTTTTGCCAAAAATGAAAAAGTGATTTTTTCAAACAAAATAATTAATAAAATTATCAATAAACGACGCACGCAGACATAAACCCATCAAAGGGACACCGCCGCACACCTCATTCCGAAATCGAGTCATAGGTATTGCCGAAAAAAAACAAAATTGTTTAACCTTTAGTAGTATTCTTATAGTAGTAAGTGTTTACGTATCTATGCGTTATTGCTCATTTACGAAATCGAGTCGTAGGTATTGGCGGCAAAGTAAAGCAAAGTTGCTTTTGCCTACACTTTTATATCCAAGAAACAGTGTAAAGTCAAAAATAAACCAAATATATCAACTTACTTGCACAGTATCCGGCAACTGCATCTGTTCGGAAATCTTCTCCCAAGTTTCGCACATCTCAGTCATTCTTTTCATTTCAGAGTCCATCTGTCTTCGAAAAATCTCTACGCTGTCCATATCACATAAATCGTCACCTAAGAGACCTAAAAAATTTAAGAAATATAGATATTTACATTTTAAACTTCATATATCATCAGTAGAGTAAAACAAGAACGAAAAATCAACAAAGTACAATATATTTTTCGTCCCAAAATCCACTCTATCGCCGAGCAACCAACAAAAAAATGCCAATCGGAGTCACAACAACGTAAACAACACTAACAAAACAAACTATTAAAAAGTGTTTTATACCATTACAGAATTCACTGAAAAATACAAACATAAAAGAAAAATATATAAATATAATAAAACAAAAATATACCATAAGTGTAAGTTGAATACAAATGGAAAACAAAGGCAGCATTCTCACTCAAGTTCAAAGTAAGTTTAACGAAGCTCTGCAACATGCCATGACACTAAAATGGAGGTGGGCCGGCCACCTGGCTAGATACTAGGACAATAGATGGACACTGCAAACAAACAAAGTAGCTTGACCCCTCTGGAAAAGACAAAGGGGGTATCAAAGGAAAAGATGGATTGACAAAATCATTTAAACAGCTGGTACCAATTGGATTACCAAAGCTCAAAATAAACTAACATGGTGAAAGATGGAAGAGGCTTTTAACCCTGTCTGCGTCAGATTAAAAACAAAATAACCAACAACAATCATATAAACACCTACTTACTGTAGAGATGAATAAACCTAAATAAATAAAAAAAATTTTTTGACCATATCTCAACTCTTTACATTTGGGCCTTCAATTTCCCATCTCCTTTTTTGTCATGTATTTCCATCATATTTATCAAAATAAACTATAAATAATTAAAATATGGCATACCTTCTTCTATTTTCTTTTTAATTTCTTTCCTGGCATTATCTTTGCCACGGGACAGAGTTACGCAAGGACTAATCCTATTAACTGCTTCTGCAATCTGTTGAGGTGTCAACATTGGAGAACAAAGCTTTTCTTCTGAATTTAACTCACTTTTTGGTACAGGGATTTTGGGAGTAATCACTTTTGGTGTTTTTATTTGAATTACAGGAGATTTAGCACCAGAATTGATACTACTTGATGAGGCTGAAGAATATTCTTGGGGACGAACATCTTTTTTCTTGCTCCTAGTATTATTTGTTCTATCAGGCCTACTTCTTAAGTTTCTCTCATATTGTTGTACAGGTGCTTTTATAGTATTATCTTTAACTTTACTCTTTTCTTGGATGAAAACTTTTATCTTATTTTTATTTTCTACTTTAGCAGCAGTTTCTAATGTTGGTTTAATAATATCTTTCAAAATTGGATTGAAACTTGCATTTTTAGGAGCAAAGGAGTGAGGATCTTTTTTAGATTGCTTAATTTCTTTAGGGAGCTTTTGTTTAGACACATTATTATTTCTAGATGATTGAGACCTAGTAACACAACCAGAAGTACTCGGCATAATTTTTGATGGTGGTGGTGGAGGTACAAACTGTAGGGCATTATGTGCTGCACCAACTATAAAGGGCTTTTTCTTCTGCAGCATAGCGGCTTTCTTCTTCTTCTCCTTTTCTTCCTTCCATTTCTCTAACTGAATCCGTCTGTGTTCAACTTTAGATAGAACACCTGTCAAAGTATTATCAAAAGTTGAAGATAGAGGGACTGGACCATTTGGACTTTCAGCACTTGGGATATTTCTGATTTTGTCGAAAACGGATAATCGTAGATTTTTTCGCTTTTTAATATTTGTCTCCAATCTCTTCTTTACCTGTAAATTAGGGAAAGGCTATATATAAAAGATATTATTACTATCTTTTTTATATATGTAATGTATATTACAGATGCGACCTATCATGGCATGCATGGTTATGATCAATTAATGGGTCTACTTATATGAGTACAAAATAACTAATATAAAACTAGAAACAGTACCCCGCCAGATACGCTTACAAACTGCATTGGCTTGCTTTTGTGTTTCTTCTCATTATTCTGCAGTAATTTGCCGAAATCAAAACTATTCTCTGTAAATAATTGATGAAAATAGAATAAAAGCATTTTTCAATGGTGAAGTTAAGCGTAATATAATCCAAAGAATATAAATTAATAATTTGAATAACTTTTAAAATGTTATTAACTTTCAATAGTCTAAAATCAATATGATGTTATGATAATTTATTAATTAGGTGAAGACTATTATTAAAAGGTGTGTATAAACATATTAAAATTATTACAAGTAACATTTACCCATTAGATAGAATCTGAAAAAGAAAGGAAAAATATGGTATGGTATGGTTCTTATATTATGGCGTTCCAAGCGTGCCAGTTGAGCAAATATCACTTCGCCAATTTCACGTTATGTAGAGGAAATATATTAAACAAAGAACGCACTATTTCAAATATGTAACTGTCGAAATTCTTTCTTCAAACACCATCGTTCATAGACAATACCTCTATACTCAATAGTCTATAATCTATACCTAATAGTGTGTGGTGACCATCGACTAGCCAAACACACACAATATTATTGTCAATAATATTGTTAAATGCCTAGCCGAACAAGTACAATAATACTATCAATAAAGTACTTATTATCAATAATATTGTGACATTTTTTTTATGAAATCTTCTTTTCATGCTTAGAATACATATGTAGAGCAAAATTTTTTGTGATAATTTTTATTCTCAAAAAATATTTGAAAACAACATCGTATCGTACCGATTTTGTATTGTAAACTTTCTATTTCTAATGTAGACCGGATAAAAACAAGTAGCATTAGAGATGGCAACACTAGTTGTAGCTTCCGGCTGTCAGCTGATAGACTCGTCGTAATTGCTTTCCAAAACCTATTTCGATTTTCCCAGAGAAAACGTCAGGCACCATTCAACATGGGCTTGAAATACGCTATTGATAGCTAGTTATAGCTGAAATATTGCTCTAATCGTAGTGTTATTGTTATTTTAGTTACGTTTTATATGTACATTGTGTAACTCATAAATTAGTCGAAAATGGATACGTTTATCTTAGGCTACTTCGGTTATGGCGTTTGTTGATCACTAAATTATTTTGTTCGGTTGATAATTTACTTTTCGTTTGATGTCTGCTTTTCGTTTCTAAACGTCTGTTTTGTTCGTGTTTACGTGTATTATCGAAATGGTCAAAGAGAAGCCCAATTCGATACGGATATACGACGACGAAGGGTTTAGGCGCCGTGCGGCTTGTATTTGCGTGCGGTCGGACGCCGAAACTGAGGTTAGTGTTGATTTTACACTTAATTATCAGTGATAGTAATGTGATTTAAGTTGCTATACTGTGTTTTGTGCGTAGGTGTTGCTTGTGACGTCCTCGCGTCGGCCTGACAATTGGATCGTGCCGGGCGGCGGCGTAGAACCGGAGGAGGAACCGTCGGTAACGGCCATGCGTGAGGTCCTGGAGGAGGCCGGAGTCATTGGCAAGCTGGGCAGATGCCTCGGTGTTTTTGAGGTAATTGTATGAGAAAATAACACTTTGTATGTCATAACCTCTTGACAGCACAAAGACTTGTCAACATTGACCCCATATGTTGCTAAAAAGTTTGGTTGCGAAATACAGCGTTATGGCTGTGTTATTGCTATAAAGTCAATTATGATTATTATAAACCAGTCAAATAACACAACCAAAACATTTTTGAACATTTCTTGACAATGAAAAATTTATTAACAGCTTTTCATTACATATTCAACTTTGACATTTTTATTAACATAAAAAGTATTAAAATGTAAATACTCTTAATCTCTTACTCTTTTAATTTAAAACTCTATGGTAAACATTTTGATTCAAGTTAAGGATAAACAAATTACTTAAGTGATTGAAATTTGATAGCTTATGCAATAATGTACCTTTGTACTATATACATCTATATATAGTACAAAGGTTAATAAACTATTTACGTTGCTATAATTACTAATTGCATTATTTATGATTTATTTTTAGCTTTATTTATAACTTCTTTTATTATTTTACAGTCATAAAAATTGCTATTGTGTTGCAGTGAGAGCATTACTGTAAATGTTAAAAAAATCTTATGTTTTTTTTTTTTATCAAAGGAAATGTCTATATCCATATTGATTTTATCAGAGGAAATGAAAATATTAAATATTTAACTTCCTTCAGTGGGAATTGAATCACCAACCTTTTGCATTTACAGTCACAGAACAGTACAGTTTCTACCCCTGCGCAGAGGCTCTCCTCAAAAATAAATGATATAGTAAAATGAATTGCAACTCAATCTAAAATGACAGTTAGCACAACAAACAATTTACGAAAATAAAATTACCATCTCACAATAAAACTGGTTGCAATTAAATTATAGTAAGTCATCATAGAAACTTAAAAAATAATGAAAAAAATATGATAAATCACCTTTTATCATATTTTTGTCAATATTAATGATAAGAATACAATCAATTACTATGATATATTATTTATGAATGAAGGGGCGAGGAAGATAGAAGGATAAAATTATACATTTGTTCATGTTGTGTATTTGTTGGGATAGGGTTGAGCCTGGGTTTACTTGAGTAAACAAATATTAGCTAGTTGCAAGTGACTTAGAAGTGTCTTAATACTAAATTCCCAGGTTTCCTCTGACTACCCCGCCATAAAAAAATATCTAAGTGAAATGAAATCATCATATAAACTTAAAAATACATATTTAAAAATTTTATTTACCACAAAGTAATAGCCATTTGAAAAACAATAAAAATTATGTAAAAATAACTTTGTTTAATATCTTCATAATCTTTTAATAGGTTTCCATAATTGTTGTGTAGGTATAATGTTCTTAATGATTATTTGGTCCTATAAGCCTTTTACATTGTCTTTCTGTAATTATCCAGTGTTTAAAATGCTAATTGGATTACTCATGTGTGGCCATACATTCGTATTTATGAAAGTTTTACGTAATTGTCAAATTTGTAGACATAATTACAATTTCTTGTCATGGCGCAGTTTGGACTGTGTGAATGTTGTGCGATAGCTGTGGGTTTGTCACCACTCAGGGATATGAATTGTTGTCTTTACCCCAATTTTTTTCACTTCATGCCACAATATTAAATAACAAAAAAACAACAAATTCTTCCAGAACCGAGAGCACAAACACAGAACAGAGGTATATGTTATGACTGTCACCCAAGAACTGGCCGAGTGGGAAGACTCGCGTCTTATGGGCCGTAAGCGCCAGTGGTTCTCCATAGACGACGCCCTAGCCCAGCTGGCCTTACACAAGCCCATACAACGCCACTACTTGCAACAATTGAAGCGCTCCAAGCAAAAAACTGAGGACCCCAGCTAAGCCCAAATCTAAGTCTGGAATTAGATTTAGTACATGCAGTGCCGTCTTGTCTTGGTTTTTGTCGGTACTTAATCTTGAAAATGTAATATTGTTTAATAAAGTTTTCTTGGTAATAATTGTGTTGAAAGATATTTACATATATATGATTTTATTTATTTATCGTCAAGCTTTTCAATATTAAACACAAAATGGCTATTTTAAATATATCATGGCATGCTTTTGTTTAACTATTACACAAAGTATGTCATGTAGGTACAGTGAAAATGGAACACAGGGGTGAGGTGTTCGATTCTCACTCAATACAAATATGCATGTGCATGCATTTTTTATAGCCCATTGTCTATTACAATATGAAGCTATTATTTGCCATTTTATACTCGTACTATATGAGATGGTTGAATTGTTCTTATAATGAAACAGAGTGAATGTAAGCATGTCCTTGAGTGTTCTGTAGAAGTATGCAAATGGCGCCTCTTTTTGTTATAAATAGTATGCCTATGAATGGAAAATGATAGTTTTTTGTGTCTTTCAGTGACAATTTGAAGAGCAACAAATGTGTTTTATAACTTTAATTCTGAAATAATTTACTTTTTTCAACTATACATACATATGTATGTATATATGAAACAATGTAGTATATGAAATTTAAAATGTCATATTTTATTTTTCTGAAATATACATATTTTACTTATTTATACCAAATTAATGTAATTCGATTTTACAGATCAAATATTTAAACATATTTATAATAAGCTATGTCAAAATTTTTATGTTATTGTGTATAATTTAATGGTATTTACTATTATGTTATTTCATTATACAGGTGGAAGTATCAGCGAACCATTTACGGTAACAGCATATAGGGTAAAATATTTCAAAATAAAAAAATAATGGTAAAATATTACCTAAAGAAATTAATCAAGATGCCTCAACAGTTTAGACATAGGATTTTTCTTAATTTCACGATTTTTATCCATACGTGTATTTCGAGTGACGCAGTTACGCATAGATAACAATAACATAAACACTTAGTACTATAACAATACTACTAAAGGTTAAACAATCTTGTACTTTTTTTGCCAATACCTATGACTCGATTTCGGAATGAGGTGTGCGGCGGTGTTCCTTTGATTGATTTATGTGTGCGTGCGTCGTCCTTACAAATGGCGTTTTATTTGACAACGATAATTTTATTATTTATTTTGTTTGAATAAAAAACTTTCATTTTTGGGAAAAAAAAATTGTGATCTCTATCACAATTTTTTTTTCCCAAAAATGAAATGAACTATATCTCTATATAGTAGTTAAAACTGTGGTTTCATTTGATGTGGTGCTGTCACTTCCACAATGCAAAATGCTTACATTCAGGAATAAAAGGTACAGTTCACTTTCTTATAAAAAATATAATCTGTAAAAAAAACTTTTACACTATTATTTGCATTAATACTGTGAACATGAATATTAAAATGAAAAACATTGAATTAGCTGTAAGAAGTAATTAATTTTAATAAAGATAAACATCAATGGATTGAAAAATAAGAGATTAAATATGTAATTTTAATTTATAATGTGCTATAGTTGTTAGTTTTAAATTATTTTAACATTAAAAATAAAATATGCATGAAATGTAAAACTGCCTTTAAAAATTTGTGACGTTACAAGACATCGGAAATGATTATGGAATAAAATTAATTTTGCGTATATTTGTTGGCGTATGACTTTAAGCCGCAACGGTTGTGAGTTCGATCCCAACTCCAGGAAATGAATTTTTTTCATTCCTCCGGGATGCTTGGGTACGAAGCTAAAGTACGGCGTTTAGTACCTCCATTCAGTCAGTACACATCTCAGAAATAGGCGAGGAATTGCTTGAACATTGAAGTGTCTTCTGTCTTAACTAGATTCAATCTGCCTATCCCAGCTGTATGGGGGATACAGCATTAAGGTAATAAAAGAAATATGTTGTATATAATCGGATTTTTAAATAGTTTTTAGTTATTTTTAAAGGCAGTAATGTATGTTTATATATATACGGGTGTAAGCGTCAGCGCTCCTTTTACGGGAACAGCATATAGGGTAAAATATTTCAAACCCATACCTAAAGAAATTAATCAAGATACCTCAACAGTTCAGACGTAGAATTTTTTTTCATTTCACAATGTTTACCCATATCTGTATTTCGTGTGACGCAGTTACGCATATATACCAATATAATGTTAACACTTACTACTACAACAATGCTACTAAATGTTAAACAACTTTGAACTTTATCGCCAATATCTACGACTCGATTTCGGAATGAAGCGTGTGCATAGGTTTGTGTGCGTGCGTCGTCCTTAACAAATGGTGTTTTATTTTACAGCGATAATTTTATAATGTATGTTGTTTCAAAAAAAAAAACCTTAATTTTTGGACATTTTACATTACATTTTTTTTAAAATTGTATTAGGCTTTTATAGAGTAGTTAAAACTATGGTATTATTTAAAGTGGTGCTGACAAAAACACTCTGTATAGTGTAAGAGCAAAGACGGTACTGCAAAATGTCTACAGCTTCACCATATCTTATAAAGCTTTGGGCAACAATCAACACGTAATTTGTAACATCATTTTTCTCTATTTTTACGCATATTTTTATACAACAACGGAATAAATGTATTTTTTTTTAATTTTGTTAGCATTAAAACGAAAAGACATACAATCTCCATATTTGTTTTTTTTTTATTTTAAAAAATATTTTGATCTTTTTTAATATTTGTCAATGAGTTTAAAAAATAAATTTTATATTGCTCTTCTGAAAGGTCTTGTTTATTGTGTTTCCTTTGATCCCCTTTTTAGAATGTTAAAAGACAAGTTCGTTTTATACCTCCTAAATTACGAAGAAACTAGATGAAATCTAATAAAAACCAGAGTAATAATATTAAATATTTCATTTTTTATAATAAAAGCACATTAAAAATAAATTAGCACTTAAAACAAATTGCTAAAATCCAATTTAATTTTCACATTAATTTCCGTCGCGCAAATTCTTCAAAATTTGAAAGTGACTGCGGGAACGCATTGTCTTAACACTAGGTTTTCTCGCCATATCCTATTCAAACAAGCAGCTTCTTTAACTTTTCTTATTATATTCTACTAATACTAGCTAAAAACACCCAAACGCTTATAACATTGTTAGGATATGAATAGACTTCCACTCCCAATCCAAATTCAACAGTGGGGTCTTCATTTATATGTATAGCTGTAGATTTTAAACTTGAAATTATTAATTTCCTGTTTACATACGGCATGTTCAGTGGAAAACCAAAAATCTGGAATTAGTACAGAAACATAATTATTGATTAATAAACATAGTTAAGATTTTGTAAATAATTAATTGCGTTGGAAATTAAAATTAATTAAAATGGAGAACAGAGTGATTGATCAATATATTTCCTTTGGCAATCGAGAAACATAATATGTATGCGATACACACGGATCAAATATGTCGACGCATTATAAATATTTATGGAACGAAGTTCCTTACGGCAGGCTTGGAAGGGATAGGGATTTCGCTGCGTGACCGAACTGAAAAAAATGTGATAGTAAAACCGTAAGAGAAATGCGTGGAATAAAACCGTTAAATGGGACGTGCGCAGGCGCGACAGTCGCACACACAGACGACTAGTGTATAATACCTTTCTCTTTCTCCCTCTTTCTTTTCGTTCTCTCATCATTTTTTTGCACGATTGTGTGTTATTGTTGTTTTTTTATTTTAAGTAATTTATTATTTCCTAAAATACTGAATGTCCTAAATACTTTCTTGTACTTGAATAAAAACTAATCAGCAAGATTTACGAGAAAAATCAAGAAAACCTACATAAAATTGAGCACGACTTTTTTTGCAATTTGTGTCGATTCTACATTAGCCGAAGGAACTTCGTTCCTACCTGGTGTCCTCGACACCACATTTAATTTTTAAATCAAAACTACTCACCTTATAAGTGGCCATCAATTGTTTCAATCGGTTTCCAAGATTCGGACGAGGTTCTGTAGGATTGAACGCCCAATATTCGTAGTACGGTAGCATTTCTTTCAGTAGACTGCCACAATACCTATGTGTAATTAATAAACATCCATATAACAAAATATTACACGCATCATACACGGATAAACGAACCGAAAAAAATAAAGTAAAATCCAAGTTGAATTTGAAACGACTACCATCATTTTTTTTTCACTTTCACGCTGTATCCCGTATATAACAGGGTAGGCAGAGAGAACATAGCGTTATGACACTCCGTTCCCCACCGCTGATTTCTACAAAATATTGCGCCGCCGATTTATTCAAGATATTGCGTGTTGAATGGCGGAACTCAACGCCGGGCTTTTGTCTCTTGTTCCGGAGCGAATAGATGAAAATATTAATAAAAAACAATTTCTTAATTAGTGAATTCGTACGCATTACTGAAGCACAATATTATGCTTAAACCTATTTTATTACGGTATATATGTTTACCTGTTCCAAATAGTTTTGACATGAGAACGCCATTTCTGAACTTTATTTTTTATTTTCATCTCTAAATTTGAGCGTAACTGTTCCACGTCCCCTGGTTTACTGTAAAAGCCTTCAGTAATGATCGACCTTGTCACAAAAAGAGGTTTGTCGAAGACCTATAATGAAAAATTATTGATTGCTTAATATAGCTTTAGAATATTATTTCACATTAAGGAAAGAAAATCATTTTTAGAAAAAAAATGAACTCTAGGTACTAATGTTATAACGTTAGGGGTCTACTTACAGCTTGCCAATTTGAAGATTTAGTAAAGTCTAAAGAAACACTTTCACAGTCCTCTGTCGCTTGCATATTAACCCATATCTAAAAAAATATATTGTCATTAAAAATAAACTTAACATCAAGCCAATGGTACTCAGAAACATTAATTAGCGATTAAGTAGCATTAAGATCTTTTATCCATATCCACATAATTATAACTACTGATCAGATACACAGTAGGTATTAAAAAAAGCGCAAAGCTCGTTCTTCCTTTTCTTTGTCTTCACATTGTTTATATCCTGCATATAGCAGTGTTGGCAGAGGGAACCTGGGAACCTAGACCCTTCGTTCCCTTAAAGAAACTGCCGTTCCCCATTTTCTGTCGAATTCTGGAAGCGTTGCGTCTTGAGTGGCCTCGTTACTAGAGCAAAGAAATGATAATATTAAATATTTCATTCACTTGATTGGAAATCGAACCAACAAGCCGTAGTGTTTATAGTCCATATTTGTGCCACTGGCTCCGTAAAGCTCATTCATAATAAATTATGAAAAAACTTACATTTTCACAATCAAAAACATAACTAACAGTTTTCAAAGGACATCCGATATCTCTCAACTCAAATCTTTCACCTGCCACCGCATCGTAAATGTACCAAATCACTTCATCAGTTCTATTAAATAATGCGCCGCGCTTCTCTTCAAAATGAACCATAAAAACCCTATTATTTTGATATTTCACTAAAACATAGCTGCTTAGACCACGGGGTAAGCCGAAACCGATGATAACCCAGCATTTTATGCCTAAATGTATGAAGAAACTTGCTAGTAATATTGTATGGTCTAGTGGAGATCCATGCAACACTTTAAGAAGCTCCTGAAAAAAAAACGTGCAAAACTAGAAAAAATAAAAAATAATGATTTTAATTCGAATTCCTTGTTACAAGATAAAGACAATGAAATAAGATTTTTTATTTCTAATGCTTAGAGTTTATACCATCAAAAGTCAACTTTTTAAATAAGACAAAGCTACAACTTTAAAAACTTTTTGAATAAAAAAACCTTACAAAAATATTTTAATTTATCTAATTATAATTACCTATTTTAATCTTTGTGGTAATACCAATAATTAGAGAAACTAATGGAGAGTGAAACTTATTATAATATTCTTTGCCCACGAATCAAACGATACATATAGATATAGGATATAAGTACTATATAAATATTAATAAAGTAGCTTATAACAAAACAAATACATTACCACTCCCATCAAAGTCACAACATGACTCTCCGTTACTTCATAAGTCGGTATCAAAGATACATATCGTATTGCCATCTCCATATTCTTAACTAACAAGCTCTCTTCACCCTTATGTGGCTCAGAACCACTTAAAGATTCTTCTGTGAAAGAATTCTTCTTTCTACTACTTCTTGATGACGAACTTCTAGAATGTCCTGAACTCTTTGAAATAGCGGATTCCGCCTTTTTTGGGTTAGTTGGAGTAAAATCATAGTCGGGTAAAGGAATAGGCTGTAAAAATCCTGAAGCACATTTATTTTTTCCAGAACTATCTATAAAAGTTAGAGAAATGTTCCTTGTAGGGAAATCATTTATGTATTCCGTTACAAAATCGTTTAGTTGGCGTATTAGGCTGTCATTAGTATCAATAGGTATCGGTTGGTTATAATTTTTAAATCCTCCAAATCGTGACATGCTTGTGGATATTTTGAGAACAATAAATGAAGTATCTTTTTTGAATAGTTGAGATATTTCTGGAATAAATGGCTGAGATTCTTTCGTTGTTGTATTTTCGTAACCAAATGTAAAGACAGGCGAAGTGATTTTAAAGGCACCTCGGATCTGGAATCAAATTAAATAAGCTTAGATAATCCCTTGAATTTTAATCAAAAAATTCTATGATATTTTGTTTCATATTTAAATGATACGCTATCTTAAGGCTTAACTTTTGAAATATCGGTCCCGTGAAAACAACGTTGGTTGACCAATACTTATTATATTTTGCACATTATATATTTAAATGTATTAATATGATACATATATTATCAAAGACGAAACATACGTTTCCTAAAGTCAATACAGTTTGTAGCGGCACTTTAACAGTTCCTAGCCATTTATTACTCTTCCTATAGTAAACAGTACCCTGTGTAGAATGTTCATCAGAATACATCTCGCTTATATTATCCTTGCATTCGTCGTATATATTTATATGAATGGACGAAAGGGGTTCAAATCTGAAAATTATTACTGTTTTTTTATTCACATAATATATAGATTATACGCTTTGGCTTCGTTGCCAGAGCGAAGAAAATGAAATATAAAATATTTAATTTTCTCTAATTGGATTCGAACACCCAACCTGTTCCATCTATAGTCACACGCTTATGCCCCTGTGCCAGCCAGCTTAGCGACACGAATCGCGGCGTTAGCTTTCACAATTCCGCACGTAACAAAATAACTATATGCGGGAAATTAGTAAAGCTAATAAAAGGAAATAGCTTTAAAATATATAAAATACTTCATTTTTATTTTCATAGTGTGATTCCAAGTAGGATAGCATCCTATAGCCGTCGCTGTCTGTGCGTATACTCCGTGATAACTCGCACGAACAAACGGCCGCAATGGATATACTTTAAAACCTAAAAAAGTATTGAAATGTTTAGAATAACAATTGTAGTAAAAGGGTGGAATACTTTATATTATTTCATAGTGTTATTAAGATATTACTTTCTATTGTAAACAAATAATTTATAAAAAATCAAGAATATTTTTTAAAAAAGAATTAATATATTAATAAACTAGAGGTCCACTTGCGGCGTCGCCCACATAGAATACATATATTATGCTGCATTTGCCAACATATTGATACATTCAATCATGAACACTACGTGGCTTTATGATAGGATGTCATCGGCGGCGAGGGCGCCATCCACGGGCCACGAGCACGAGCACGGAACGTATTAATTAAATCCCTCTGACTGGTAATTGAACTCACAACTCTTAGATTATAAAAATAATTAATAGCACCGTTAACAGTTGAACTCACCAGCTATATTTTCATCGCCGTCATTTTCCTCTTCCAATAAAGTTGCGCTTCTGTCAGACAAATTGAATGCTCTGAGCACCGTTATATATATTTCCTGTTCCTTTGAAGATTCTTGTTTTAGATGTACTTGTTGATTTGGTATTATATCTAATGGCTCATCAGGTCTATATAATATATTAATTTTATATATTAATTTTATATGGTCTATATATTTATAATGGTCTATATATTAATTTTATAAATAACTATATAAGTTTAAAAAATATTTTGCGGCTTTAACAATATGCATAACACAACAAAATTGAATGGTAATGACAAATTATTCTGGGCTTTTAGTAAAGTGACCATTCAAGTTTTTAATAATAATAATTCAATGTGGTTAAAACAATTGAATTTCAACATAATCATATCAATATACAAACAAGGTAAAAAATTATAATCGTCATTTCAATTTGTTTAATTGTGAAATTCCTTCCTAATAAGTTCCTTCATAAATCTATTGATGTGAATCAAAAATGATAAAAAGAGTAAAAATATATCTCACATTTTAATCATTTATAACTCACCTCAAATTCAAAATATTGATCTCCTTCACGACATCCTTATAAGTTTTCTTTAGAAGGAACTTATTTATATTTATATTTAAATTTTTATTTAATTTCTCAATATATTTTATTCCGATATATCTTTGCAAATCTATTACATTTGTTTCCGCGTTACTTTCAAATTTTATACAATCTATATCTTTTTGTTCACTTTTCTGTATACTATTCAACTGTTCTGTAGAAATCTGTGTTGGAAATAGGGGAATAACCTTATTTTTTATATCAACAAAACCACCGTTGTGCCGTTGATACAATAATTTAAATCTCGTAATATCAATATCAACGTCATTAAATTCGAACGCTTCTTTCTTTTTAAGTGATCCTTTACAAATGTCTTCAAGTTTATTTATAATATTTCCATCGTCGTCTATTTTACGTTCATATAAATCACTTATTATGTCTATTAAAACTTTTACGTTCGCTTTGTCTTTCGAGTTTATTAACCGTTTCAATTGAATACCGACATCTACACATGATTTTATAGATTCCGATGTATTATTATTAAGTTTCTCATTCCATCCTATTTTAACATTAACCTCACATTTTGAAAATATTTTTCCTTTCAACATATTGCTTGACTTCAATTTCACTTTGTTTTCTGAACAAATACGCTTTATATCAAATCCGCTCCCTATTGTTTTTGAAGTAGGTTCTACTACTTTATTATAATCAAATTCTTTATTAACAAAGTTTGTTTCATTTGTATTTTTTCTTATATCTGATATATTTACTCTCAGTGTCGACACGTCATCGTCATTTTCACATAACACTATCTTTAAATCACTGTTTCGGGGTAAAATTTCAATAGACAAACACTCTTCGAAATCAACATTCCATTGATCGCTCTTTATCTCATATACCTCTGATTCACACACAAAAACATTATCAACATAAACTTTGAAAGAACTATTTTTATAAAAACTTTTACCATAATCATATAAATTACTTAAAATATTTTTATCTTGTTTCAATAGTACTTCTATTTTCTCCTCTGGTAGTATTTCCGTTACTATATTTTCAACTTTCGTTCTTAATTCATCATAATCAATCTTCAGTATTGGCTTAGAAGTTTTATTATTTTCTTCTCCATTTTTATTGAATTTGCTTTGTTTGTAGTCTTTGTACTTAGTTATAAATTCATACTCAATTTTTAGTATTAAATCGGAATATTCTCTCTCGAAAATTTTATTCCATTCGTTTTTAAATTCTTCATCAGTCGGGCTTACTTCATTTACTTCCAAAATATAGTTTGTCTTATATTCAAATTTTTCTCGAATAATTTGAATATCAGACCATAATGATATTATCTTATGTAATAATTGTTTTTCCCTTTTTACCATTTTAAAATATCTTTCCTTATAATCAAGCATTAGCTTTGTGTACTTCAAAACATTGCTGTCGAATCTAGCATCATCCTTTTTATTCGGACTAATTTTAAGCAACTTTTCTTTTAAGTTGGTTCTAGTTAATCTATTTATTTCTATATTTTTTAGTAAATCTATCAGAGTTTTCTTAACAAATATATATTCCTCATAAACTTCTGTTATCTTTACGCAAAGTAATTTTTCTAACGAGAAGTCGTGATGATGCTTAAATTTTATATTTCGTAAGATGACGTCTAAAAATTTAGGTGACTTATTCATATCGTTCTCTTCATTTTCATTGATAATATCCCTGAATAATGCCGGTTCCATATACTGAACTTGTATGTCTTCAACTGCTTTTATGATAGTGTTTTCCAGCACACAAGGAAATATTGGACTAATATTTGCGGTACTTTTAATGTGATAACTGTAAAGTAAATACAATGAGATTGAAGCTACAACCGTAAATTGTGTTGTATGTGTAATAAAATATAAAACTTGCTTGAACTTTGAAACCTTGAAGACGTAATGTTATGTGATTTCACCTGTAAGCTGTATACTGTATTTTGAACTAAAATCCTAGTTATATAATATTAATAATATAAAGCATCACTTACCCACTCTCAGCGTCTCTACTCGCTTGATCATAGTTTGATCTCGCTTGTGAAATTTTTGGAATATTGGGGACTTTTAAATATTTACCGACTCCGTTAGTGTAATCTATAGTGACAATATTATTTTTTATAAGAAACGGTTGTGCTGCGATTTCTGCATGTATAACATCCATAGCATCTTTTACTTTCTCTTTCTTTTTTGATTTCTTCTTCGGCTTAGTTCTCGTTTTTTTATTTTCATATTGTATAAAAAAATCGTGTTCACTAAAAGGTGTAATTTTACTCGCGTGTGGTTCTTCTTCAATGGCATCTAGGCTTATTTCATGATATTCTTCAGAGTCAGTTCTCATAGCATAATTTGTGTTAAAGCTCTTTAATTCTATACTTTCGTTCATATTCACTTATTTTATATTTGAATAAAAAATTCAACGGCACCGTTGTTGTATTACTACGTCACTATGGTTACTTTGGTTAATTACTTCAAATGGGATGTTATCTTCATACGGTATCTTATGGAAACCAATTAATTTAAATAAATGCTCAGTAAAACAAAAAAATATATGCTTATTAATTTAAATATATTTTTTAATGTGATCATTATTTTTCATTTTTAAATGGAATTTTAGTTCATACCAAGCAACTGTCAGCTGTCAAACTCTCGCACTCAGCTGCAAAGTAAACGTCATAAATTCATAATAAAAATAAAGTGCGTGTTTACTTTGCTGTATAATTTTAATTATATTTAAACATGGCTAAATTTTCATTAAAAGACACTGATAAATATTATCTATGTCTTTCGGAACAACCTAAGAGATTTGATGCAGATAGTCCTGTTACTAACGTATTTTTCGATGATACAAATGGAGAGGTATTTAATTAGTACTATAAATTTTTAGGAGAAATATTAAAAATAGAATTTATTTTATTATTGTTAAATAGCATATTTGTTATTTTTTAAGGTTATTTGTTATTTAACCATCAAATTTGTTATAAATTGTTTTTAAGTTTTTTGTTTTGTTTGAACTTAGGTATTTACCGTACGTTCTGGGGGAGTGACTGGCGTGACGGTCACTGGAATGGATTCAAAAAGCACTTCATTTCGCATGGAAGATAAAGGACCTATCATATCTATAAAATTTTCACCAGATCACCGAATACTTGCAATACAAAGAAACTTAGAAGGTCAAAATGCCACTGTTGAATTTGCTAATTTTAAAGATCTGGCCCCAACTAATGTAGAATATTCTCATACTTGTAAGTGGAAAAATGCTAAGATTTTAGGCTTTGTGTGGCCAAGGGTTAATGAGATTGCCTTTATTACTGACCATGGAATAGAATTGTTGCAAGTGGTTGCCGAAAAAAGGCAGTTGAAAACATTGAAGAGTACTTCTTTCAGGTAACCTTCTTTTGATTAATTCTTTAATACAAATATCTTACTATATGTGAGAAATATTAATATGTTATAAAAAAATAATTTACCAAACTGGATTTTAAGCTCAAATATATATTCAGAGTGAATACACTCTGAATATATTATTATATAATAATATGAATATTGATTTACTAATGGGTTAAAATAATTCAATAAAGGTTTTTTCAAACTATGTAAAAATTAAAACCAGATTAACAAATTAATGTAGTATAAATCTTTACAACATCTTCATTTATTTTTTACTTGTGAATAATTTTATAGCACTGTTCTTATTGTTTTGTTACTTTTAAGCAATAACTTATGATTTCAGTGGTGCCTGGTTTTCATGGTGTGCTCAAAGCAATATAATATTGTTGGCTGGTAACAACGGAGTTCTTCTTCAACCATTCTCTTTAAATAACTCTACTATATCTAAACTACAGAAATTGGAAGGTAAGCTTCTATTTAATAATATTAAACTGTGCTTTACTATTTTTAGCAGTGGTAATCTGATAATCTCACCCCGTAAAAAAAAAATAATAAAACTAAATATTTAAAGAATGTTTTGTTTTTGTTTGAACTTGGTAATCAAATTCTTAAAAGTCTTTTTTCATACATTACATGTAGACAATACAAAACACAAAAATGCTGCAATAAAACAAAAAAAGTCATGTAAAATTTATATTCTTGCTAGATATAAAATATTAGTTAACTGCAATATTAAATTAGATGTCAAAAATAGGAATATGATTTTTTTACCATGCTGTGAATA
Source organism: Heliconius nattereri (assembly GCA_013403645.1). Taxonomy (NCBI): domain Eukaryota; kingdom Metazoa; phylum Arthropoda; class Insecta; order Lepidoptera; family Nymphalidae; genus Heliconius; species Heliconius nattereri. The sequence continues at coordinate 9,368,138 of JAAIXI010000232.1, forward strand.
GTTGTGGATTCAATCATTAATTATTTATTTTTATTTTATTGCTCTGGTCTAAAATCTGAATGAAAAGAATGTCTTGACACTGAATTGTCTCTGCATACCCTGCTGTATAGCATTAAGCTCAAAACAAACCATCATAAATTTTATAGACTTTCATTTTCTTTTCAGTGGAATGGTCCAAACCTGTGGTAGAACGAGATGTGTTTGTTCTACGACTGTGTGGTGCAGCGTGGTGCGCCTTGTTCAAGCATAGCACATCACCTATCAGTGCGCCGACTGAGGTATGTATTGAGATATTACTGCTTAATAAGTTTAGTTATTATTCTTTTATTTTTAAATAATAAATAAAAATATAATAAGAATTATATTGTTTATTAAACAAACTTGAATATGAAGTTGCATTTGTTACTAATAAATATGCTTTATTTTTGATATGAATATTAATATTACATATAGTTGGTTTAATGTTATATTTTATTATAATTTATAAAATGTGGACTCCGAATATTCAGTTTTAAAGTTAGACACCTCTTTAACTAAATATTTGACATATCATACACACATCATACACATAATGATTTTTAACTTCCTCAAAAATGTTAGTCCTTAGTTTACTTTAGTTTCATTTTATCGCCCTTTTACATTTAGACTACTTCCTAATAATAAATATTGTTAAATGATTAAAATTCCAGGTTTGGTTAATGCCCATCTCAGGAGGTGGATCAACCCAGCATGTTCTTAAGACAGGTCTTGTGGGTCGTTTCGCAGTCAGTGTTATAGATGACCTGCTTGTTATTCATCATCAAGTGAGTTTAATAAATTGGTAATAATTCATTGAAAATATATATATATATTACCATTAAAAAAACTTTTAGAAATATATAGAGGATAGTTATGATAAAAGATGTCAGCTAATATTGACACAAGCTCACTTAGAATCTTGTATTTCAAAAATCGCTTTTTTTTTGTTTACTAAGTAACTGAATACATTACAGAAAGAGAGATGTTGAGCAGGTGGTGTGGTATTTTATTTACTATTTTTTTTTCAGTCAAGTCAAACTTCCCAAATCTTTGATATAATGGAAGAATCAAAAGTAGAGAATAATATAGCCATACACATACCGGTAGTGCAAGGCATTTCTATGAAGCCGGCGTTTGTTGATGAACAATTATGTCCTATGTGTATCCTTTTTAAATAACATCAAAATAGACTAAAGAGATCGTCGTGGCGAAGGGTGCGAATGTGAACGCAACGGTCGCGCGTTTGTATTTTCTTTTACTCGTTCTGGTAATGATGCAAAGTGCAGCATTGAGTTCCGCCACTCGGCACGCAATACCTCCAGAATAAAGGGGGAAGTGAAGGGGGGGGGGGGGA
>JAAIXI010000232.1:9369516-9454975 GCA_013403645.1 Heliconius nattereri
TAAAGGGGGAAGTGAGGGGGGGGGGGGGGAATGGGAAAGGAGTGTCTTAACACTACTCGCCATGGCGAATCAGTGTAGCGTCTGACTGTAAATGCGATTTTTGTGAGTTCGATTTCCACTTGGGTTATTTATTATTTTCCGTTTACGGGCTCTGATAACAAGAAAAATGCTGCGTTAAGTTCCGCCACTTAACACACAATGTCTACATAATTAAGCGTCACGAAGTGCCTTTTAACACTAGGTTTTTCTACTAAAAATTATTTTTTTAGTCAATTTTCAAATATTTTGTATAATGATCTTTAATAAAGTCTAGACTCAGGCAACTGGGTGGTTTTCCAACCGGATTATATAATAGACGCGCGCCTTGGCTGCTTGTGGAGGGTCAACCTTATACTGCCTGGTTTAGCTTATTCTGTGAGTATAATGTTGTCTTACGTGATGTTTTTACATTTGTAGGGTCCGTACCTCAAAAGAAAAAACGGATCCCTTATAGCTCTTCTTTCCTTTCCTTATAGTTCTCCGTCGATTCACACACTTTCTCAAGAATGCGTGGAGGTAACAAACTGTCATTAAGATTCAGATCTATAGTTCCTTGGAATTTGGAGGCTCCAAATTCCAACCATCATTGGAGCACAGAAAAATTATACTTCTTTGTCAACGCAAACGAAAACGAGCTAGACTTTCACAATTTTTATAAATTAATACGAAACTCACGGTCGGCGATACGACTCGCCGTTTTTTATTTAATTATCTTATTTTCGTTACAGGTGTCTAAAGATGAAGTATCTAAAATAATAGCAGTATTACTAAGACGCAAGGACAGTAAGGAAACCATATATAGGATTCTAAATCAATTAGTAGGTGATGCTGGAAACTATTTGGTAGAACTGACCAAGTCCTTTGACGAAATTAATTCTGTATACAGGTGTGTATAAACAAAATATTTTTTTTTAGTCACTTGTGTTTTTTAGTTTCACACTGGATTCCGCATATAGCAAAGTAGGGAGAGGGAACTTTGTGCTAAGTCAGAGGCTCGCTTATCAGTTTCCATCGTCTTTTCGCCATTACGTCTTGAGTGACGGAACTCTACGCCGAAATGAATATATTAAATATTTCAATTACTTGAGTTGGATCGCAACTACAAGCTCGAGCATTACTAGCTTTGTATAACTTTTAATCATTTTGTTAACACTATTTGTGGCCTGCGACAATTATTAATTATTTAATGTCTAAATATTCAAAATTGCAAATATTGAGAACTCTTCATTTATATAATCTGTACCCACAGTAGTTGTGAACTAAATCTACTTATTCTCTATGGACACAATGCGGTGTTGAGTTCCACTATCCAAACCCTATTCAATGAAATAATGACATTACATTCTTAAAATTATTTTGTTTGTAACATAGTAATTAGAATATTGTTCAACAGAAAATGGGCAGACATCGAGGTGGCGCGCAACACGGCGGGGGTCACGGGTTCAGCTTCGGGAACTTCGGGACATTTTCCGGTAATAGTGTCTCAGACGGATATATGCGAGCATGTTCTACAGGCGCAGGATATAGAATTTTTAGTACAGGTATGTAGTTTCATATAATATATGCATGATCATAATTTCGTTTAAAAAAATGAAATAAATTATTGAAAGAATTGAAGGAAAGTAAATTATGTTTGATAAATATACTGAGGGCAAATATATCTCGAATGAATGATAAAAAAATATTTATCAATTCATTCACTGTGTGTGAGTGATGCGTGATATTAGATGGTCAAATTTGGCAATTTTTCTTTACTTGACCGTGTTTGCAAATTTACTTCTAATAATTATTAATTGAGAGGGAATACTACAATGTTTTCACTAATATCACAACAGTCCCATCTTTAGGCTAGGTAGATTGTTTTATATGAAGAATTTATTTGGTTGATCTCGCTAATCTCAAAAACAACTACCTAGTGCGGATTGGAAAAATCGAAGAAGGCTATTATCTATACTACATCATGAATCGTTTCGACGTAAACCATTGTACCTGCGGTCAGATTTACCTCCTTCACTTAGAATATATGTACAACTTTTAGTCATTTCGATACATCCCCAATTAATAAGGTCGTCGTGGCGCAGCGGCACAAGGGTGTGACTGTAACGCGACGGTCGAAGATCCCCACTCGAAGAAGTAAAATATTTATTTACGTTTATATTTCCATTCCTTCACTCTGGTGTCGAGGCAAAGCGCGGCGTTGAGTTCTACCGTTCAACACGTAATGCCTCCAGAATTCCCCACTTTCTGCCGAATTACACTAGGTTCCCTCTGCCTACCCTGCTGTATGCGGGATACAGCGTGACCATGACCCAATTAAATAAACGAAAAAATCTTCCATTTTAGGTAGTAACAGCCTATCTAGCTTCCCTATCCCGCCATGACATTCTAGTACAACACACTACCGCGGAACTTTGCGTACGATCGCTGGTAACACGCGGTTCTGGGGGACGCCTTCGTTCTTTAATACGAAGAGGCGCTTTGGCCGACGCGAGGCCTTTAGCTTGCCAATTACTAAGTCTGGGCTACCTACAATTGGCACTAGACATGATGTGGAGGCTATCAGCTGGTGGACATGTCGTGGAAGTCCTCTTAGGCTGGGACGAGCCGTCAGTGGCCACAGGAGTTGCCAAGCAGGCGGCCATCTTGAATGGTCTGCAGCCCAGGAAGTTGCTGGCTGCCGCGAAGCTGAATATTGACCCTAGAACGTTCTTGGCCGTCTATCATGCTCTGCTAGCGAGGAATGAAAGGTTGAGGGGCAGTCCGCATTTTCTTAAGAGTAAGTGGTTTTATTGTTTATATTGCTTGTGTGTATGTGTGTGTGAAACTATTTGTTTACTTGTCCGTATGTGTATATGAGTGAAAGAGAAAAAAAAAGATAGAAAGAGAGCGTAAGTCGTATTTGTTAAGATGATATGGCTGTATGTTACAAAATAAAACACAGCGGCAGAATAGTGCGTAAACGCTACAGATCGTGGGTTCGATTAACACTCGAGGATATTAAATATTTAATAATTTCATTTCCTCACTCTGGTAACGAGGCGTTGAGTTCCGCCACTCAACACGCAGTGCCTCCGCTACGTACGGAATACAACGTAACTCTAAAAAAACAATTATCATACACCTATTAAACAAACAAACACGCAAAATAATAATATTTACTATAATATAGCTAATCACTAAGATTACGTGGCACTTACGTAGCCAAATTAAAGATAAAAATAATATTATTAACCTAAAACATTGTTAAATTACATTCCTGTATTACATGATGATTGGAGTTTTATATCAATATTTGTTCATAGGTTATCTTATCAATGTTACTTTTATTTTTAAAAAGTACGCTGAATTGCTAAATTGCATACTTGTGTATTTACCTTATATGTTTATTTTACATGGTTATTTAATTACATAACCATGTAAAAAAAACAAATTACAAAATATATTTTTTTGTCACTTTGTTTAATTCCTGAATGAATAAAATAAATTCTTTTTTAAATAAAGTTATTATAAGAATTATCAATATAATCATAGAAGCCAGTGTTTAGAAATCATTATCATAGACATAAAGAATCTCATGATAAATTACTTTGTACACTTCTTTAGTCCGCCGTGATATAAGAATAATATCGCCGTAAATTATAAACTTTTTGATTTATTTTCGTATTGTTTAAACATATTTATATAAATGTGAATTACCAACGTTCTAAAATAGCGTTAATAAAGTTAATTATTTCGGATAATTTATTTTATTTTGTATTAACTTGTTAGATTGTAGATTATGTTTGAAATAAAAATAATCCTACATGTTCTTACTTACTTATTCAATTATTCATTAGGTTCTATGGAAATGTAAAAAATATGAATGAAATACGAAGGTAAAGTAATTTAAAAGTTTCAATGTGCAAACTGATGAAATCTTATGTCATTTGTACATTAATTCTGGTTATCATTAATATACCTAACTCATACAATCTATATTGTATGTCGTGATATCTCTATAGATAACTTTTGAATACCAAAACAAAAGGTCAACATTATCGCCTTAAAAAAGAAATTATCCAAAAATATAATTTTAAATTTCCCAGTGCAAATGTGATGTTTAGTTACGCTATTTAATAGCTACATGTGTATTCAATTAAAATTAATGAAAGATTTAAAAAAATAGCACATTTAAGTACTATATATTTGTCAACGTAAACTAATGTACATACATAATTACTTACATAACGTGAACGTATTATTATCATCTCTTATTAGAATGTTTTTTTGTAGCTAAGTATAGGTACCAATAGTACCTAAAAATATCATATTTGGTCATGGAAACATTTAAATTATAAAAATAAACTTACTTATTACTTCCAATAACATAGACACAAAGTTCTCGATAATCAACTCTTCTCGACGTGCCAGAACCCGTTCTTCATTCACACTGTGATATCCTCGCTAATCCTGCACCTACCATTCTGTGTATATTTTCATTGCAAAAAGGAAAATATAGGTATTATTTGCATCGCTACTAATATCTTGCATATTACATAATAATATTTAGTCAAACATATTTTTTCTTTTATGATTTAAAGTTTTTAATAGGTAGGTATGATAATAATATAACTCGTGATAGTTTTATATAATTTTTAAATCGCAGGTGAACAATGCGACGTCTACGTAGAGTACTACAAGCAACTGACAGCTGACTCTTAACCCAAGGTTCAAGGTCCCGTTCCCGGCTGAAGACTGTGATCTGTGTAGGTATAAATGTTTAATGATAGTAGTTGAAATTATTTTATGATATTATTTTGTATGTTTAATGGTAATATTAATTATGTACACACATTGCAGTACGATCGGTGCGTGGTGGCCACCCCGAACTTTACTGTAAATAGCTGCGCAGATTTTTTTTTATTTTTCTTTTGTTTATTATATACCCGTGTGAATAATGCGCAAAAGTTCAAAAGTCAAATTTCAGAGAGGCCACGATTCGAAATGAAATAGGTATATATTCATGTTAACATTTCTTCGCTCTGGTGTCGAGGGTCAAAGTTGAGTTCCGCACTTGAATTCCCAACAAAATGCCTCTAGAATTCGGTGAAAAGTGGGGAACGGAGTGTATCAACACTAGGTTCCCTCTGCCTACCCTATTGTGTTCGGGATATAGCGTGAAGCTGAAAAAAAAAGAAAATATTAAATTAACTAAAGTTATTTTAAGGTAGTAATATAATTCAGATATTGCCAAAAGTTTAATGTTTGTAATATCTTATGTTTTTTTTTTTCAAAGATATATATTTAAATTTCAGTTACGTTCCTTTTTAAAATACCTAAGTAAAGAATTATTTCAATATGCTCGATTGTTATGTAATTATAATTTATATTTATATATATAATTTTAATATTTACTTATAGGTGGTACGTTTAACTGTGAAAATTATACTATGTTCAAATTTATTTGTAGTTTTATTTTGAATACTAAAATAGTTTGTGCTCGCGATTTTCGCTGGCTTGCCCAAAATGATGCATTTTAACATGAATTAACAAAAGTCCTAAAAAAGTTAATTTGTGGCGTAATTATATCTTTAATATTATACTTTTTTTTATTTTATATATTTTCTTTCTGAGTGGACAATATGCAAAAGTTCAGAAAACATAACTTCGGGGTGGCCACTACTACACTAGGTTCTTAAGTTCCCTCTGCCTGCTCAGCTATGTGCGGGAAAACTACAGCCTTAACTTTAAAAAAAATAAAAAACTATAAGTCTAACAAAAGTACCGTACCGTAAGTCAAGTACCATTTTTAATATTAAAGGTGATAATAATGAGATGATAATAATAATTTTTTAATAATAATTTTAATAATTTTTTTAACATTTAGCACCAAATTATACTCCCAACCAAACTCATCTTTCCAAATCCAATCGCACTCGTGTCAGAACTTTAATCTACCCAACTATAATGGTTGTGAGTGTAAAACAATTGAAAAAGTATATCAAATTAAAGATCTTGGTGTGATTGTGGATCAGCATCTAAGATGGGATGCTTACGCAAGTGTCTTGGCATCTCGAATTAGAGCTTTAGCACGGATTTTCAAGACCCTGCGACACTTGGGTTCTTTTGACTTTATAACTATAATATATAAAGCTCTTTGTGAGTCGTTAATTAGATATTGTACTACCTCTTGGGGTGGTGCATCAAAGACAGTAGTGCTTATGGTGGAAAAGGCTCAACGTATGATTTTAAAAATTACCGATTTCCTACGACCGAGTTATATAATTATAGCAGAGTGCATTCGGTTCGCAAAATTTTCCTGCTCCAACTTTTACTAAATTATTGGAAATCAAGCAAGAAAATTAATTATAATAAAACTATCCAAAAACGGACTAACCTTTTAGGCATAGTACCGTTAACTAAGAAAAGATTTACTCAAAGATTTCCTTCATTCTTAGGCCCGTACGTTGCAAATAAAATCAATAAAAAGCTAAATCTTCATAAACTTAATTATTATAAAACAAAGAAAACAATAAACGAATGGTTACACACGCTAGACTATGATGAAATAGAAGATATTATGAAGGTGACAGAGTAACAAAAAAATAAATAAACAAATAAAAAGGTGATTTATTTTAATATCTTTAGCATATTAATAAATATAATAATATGTATATATATTTTTGCAGTATTATTTTATCCCCCCTACTTACTAATATTTATTTATATTTTATATCTTACTATATTTACTTATATTTTATATGTCATTTATATACATATTCCTATAATTTTAATATATTATGTCATACTTATTGCATTTAAAATTTATATTATCTTTATATAACTTATAAGCACTTGTCATAACTAAAATCCAATAATAGATCCGCACGGCAATCCTTGGATATCTCCGCACAGGGAATCCTAGTGAGATATCCAAGGTGCAAATGTCAGGACAGTCAAGCGATTTTCTTGGTGAAAAAATAAAAAAAAAAAATAAATAAATTTGTCCTAATGTAATTTGTATTGGCTTTGTAAATAAAATAATAATAAATAAATAAAAAATAAATATTAAAGGTGTTTTTCTATACATAGGAATTAAAATAGTTTAGGTACCTATCTATAACTATTTTATAACCGACCAACAAAATTCAAAAGTTAGAATTATTGAATAGTAATCAGCTGAAAAACATGCACGTCATAAGACGTCACAATGATAACATTTACAATTTTTGCAACTATGGAGATTAAATAAGCATATAATTAAGTGTACCGCATGTCCTATGTTACTTCAGTCTATATACGATATTGTCACGGGTAGGATTCCCACTCGGTGGAATGTTTGTATTAAACACTAGCGACCCGATACCGCGGCTTCGCTCTCTTGTATGTAGGTTTACCTTTATCTTTACACGTTTATATTTTCATCTGAATTAATTTCGTGATTTATTAATAAGATAAATTTTAAGAAAATATCCATACATTGAGAACTAACTTTAATAAAATTTTATAACTTAATTGTAGCATGCTCACATTATTATATTTTAACATAGTTTTTTTTATTTATAAACCGATTTAAATAAAGCTAACGTTAACGTTAAGAGAAGTTTGTCAAAGTACAATAGTGGCAACAGCATTTCGATCGGCTAGGCTGTTTCTGAGATTAGTGTGCCTAGTGCACACTAAAGAAACGGCCTAACAGACACACAGACTATCTTAAAAAATAATAATTTTGACTTACATTCATAAATGCCCAGTTAGATATTTTCTCAAATATCTTCCATATTCAGATAGCAAGGATTTACTTGTTCCTGAAATATGTTAGTTAGGTTAGAGTATGAAGAAAAACTGAAAATGAGACTTAACTACAATGTATAGAAAAATTATAAAATTGTATTAATACTGTGGTGTGTTACTTTATATAGATTATATTTAAATAAGTGTTTAAATATTTTATCTTATTTCAAATTAAAATATATGAATAAATTACCTAACACATAATGAATTATATTTTAGTTGGAATGAAAAAGAAAACATAATTGGATTATATACACAATGATTTTTATTTCCCAGTCATATAACAATGACTTACACAATAAACTGTTAAATGCTTAAATAAATATTAATTACAAAAGTAGATCAGTTTTCATTGAAAATATGTTTCAAAATGTAATTACTGCACGGATGGATTTGCCAATGTGCATTAAATGGAAAGCATCATTAATTTCTGATAGAGGAACTTTATGGGTTACAAATTCATCCAATGGTAATTTCTTGCTTAAATAATCATCTACCAACTTAGGTACACTATCTCTGCTCTTGTACCCTCCGAAGGCAGTTCCCCTCCATACCCTGCCGGTTACTAGCTGGAATGGCCGTGTGCTGATCTCTTCTCCAGCACCAGCAACCCCAATGATGACAGATTCACCCCAACCCTTATGACAGGCTTCTAATGCAGCCCTCATAGTGTTAACATTGCCAATACATTCAAATGTATAATCCAAACCACCATCTGTCAAGTCCACTAATACTTGTTGAATAGGCTTGTCATAATCCTTAGGATTGACAAACTCATTGACACCAAATTTCTTTGCAACTTCAAACTTGTCTGGGTTTATGTCTACTCCAATGATACGCTTAGCACCGGCTACTTTGCATCCTAAAGCGACAGCTAGACCTACAGCACCTAAACCAAATATAGCACAGTTGGATCCTTCTTCAACCTTAGCGGTGTTTAATGCAGCTCCATATCCAGTAGTAACACCGCAGCCAAGCAAGCAGACTTTGTCGATGGGTGCGTTCTCATTAATTTTGCAAAGGGAAATTTCTAGAACAACAGTGTATTCGCTGAATGTGGAACAACCCATGAAGTGGTATAATTCTTTTCCCTTGCATCGGAATCGTCTGGTGCCGTCGGGCATCACCCCTTGGCCTTGCGTGACGCGGACTTTCTGACATAGGTTAGTTTTTGGGTTTAAGCAAAATTTGCATTCTCTGCACTGAGGAACGTATAGAGGGAGAACAACGTCACCTGGTTTTACGGAAGTGACTCCTTCTCCCACACTCTCGACTACACCGCCGCCCTCGTGACCTAATACAACTGGGAACACACCCTCAGGGTCCTTTCCTGATAGAGTATAAGCATCTGTATGACATACACCAGTAGCAAATATCTTTACACGTACTTCTCCAGCTTTTGGAGGGTCCACCTCGATTTCTTCGATAGAGAGAGGCTTGCAGGCCTCCCAGGCCACCGCTGCTTTACACTTAATCACTTTACCGGCTGTTGCCATTTTAATGTATGTCACACGCCCGTGTCAAACGAGTGGACGAAATAAAATGAAAGAATATTTGAAATTTAAATTAAATAACTAAATCAAAGTAGCAAAGTACTCAATGATAAATGAAGATAGAGTTTTTGCAATAATTTAAACGATAAGGCATACAGCTACATCACACGTTTTCAATTTCATATGAGAGAAAAGGATGAAGCGAATTTGGCGGTTCATTGTTGAACTTGACCTTGAGTATTAAGTAATTGTTACTAACTTCAGACAAGTAACTGAGAGGCCCGTATTGGGGTCTGTAGGTTGAGCATTTGAATACATTCATTTTCAAAATATTAAACAAAAAGTATTCTTTTGTTTTTTTATTCCGTATAATTTACAATGAATGGAATATTATAAATTGTCTTTGTAATTTAATATATAATAATACATAGCATAAGAGTGGAAATTTTAAATCTTGCAACTTTATTTTTTGTCTATTATTGTCAACAAAGTGTTAATGTCAAATTAATTGACATGTGACAAAATCATAAACACGCTTAGTTTGGAATAGGTTATGAGCTTAATTTTACTTTTGCATTGATCATTTTATTACAAAAATAATGGCGAAACTACATAACTATTATGTACTGTGCCCGCTTATTGATCAAAAAAGTTTCTTAGGCGTTTCACAAGATCGAGAAAATGAAAACATTATCGTGACATTAGGGCGAAATGTTGTTAATAAATACAGAGTAATGCCTATATTCGTTATTTTGGTGTTATGAACGTTATTAGGAAATGGCTCTTAAATAATTTTGCTTTTAAACTTTAGCTTTCAGATCAAAAACAAATTGGAGGCTGGACTTCGAAAGATCATGTCACGTCGACCGTTATATGTGATAAAGAACAAAATACTTACATTGGTGTATTCAATAAAAATACTATCAAAATATGGAAAGAAGAAGATGATAATTTAGATAAAATAAAAAAATACAAGGTAAAATTGACCACTCCAATTTAATCATAAATTTATTTGAGATGTAAAATAATAACAATATTACTTTGTTGTTTTCAGTTTCCAGTAAATATCTTAAAACTGCTCCCTCGACATGAACAGCCGTCCTTAATAATATTTAATAATGGTAATTGTGCATCTCTAACATATGCATTAGATAATAGAAAATCTTATGAAAGCAAAATTCTTGTTAAAGAATCTGACACAATTATTGATACAGCTATATATACTATACAAAATACAGATTATATTTGCTATGTAATAAAAAATAGTAAAGATAGCTATGATATTTTAACATGCCCTATAAGAGAGGAGCTGGGTGATATGGACAAGTCTAAACTCAGTAGAATAAAAGTTGAGAGGAATGTAGATGAATACATTGTGGGGGAACTCATAAGCAACTATAATCTTTCAGTTTATTTCCTATGTAAGTGTATAATTTTTTATTAAGTGCGTTAAAATTTATTGAATTTCCATTTTTTTTAAATAGCATGTCAATTTGTTAATTTCAATAAAGTTATGTGTGATTATTGCAGTAGACCATTGTCAAAGCACCCAAAATTTATGAGCTTAAAAACAACAAAAGCATATATCTAAGAATAGACCCTAACTAATCATGAAAAAGTCAATAATTTATTAAAATTCAAAATAAAAAAAATAGAAAAAAAAGATATCCTGTTTTAAGCCAAAAAAAGAATGGTCACATAAGTTATAACCCACTGCACCTATAGTCAGCATCTTTGGCACTCAAAATTTATTGTGACATGTATAAGTCACTTGTTATTTCCATTTGGTTCCACTTCTTTTGGTAGCCTGATGGAAACAAGAATATTTAAATTTTGACTAGGAGGGGGAAAACTGGTACTTAAACTTTAGTCCTGTAGCATTAAATCCAGTTAACACTTCACCTTATTTGAAACCTTACCTTTTAAATCTTGTCTAAAAATATATTTTAAAATGTATATATTTTCTTGTATTCTAGGGAATGATGGAAAACTTACTGTATATGATTTAGAGAAAAAAACATGGAGAACTGTAGGAACTGTACCGTGGATTTCTACTTTATCAAGTGTCTCCATAGCTTGGATGGGCACTGACCATTTAATTTTATTTGGTAGCAACAATGACCAAGACGGCGCTATAATAGTAGCTTACAACATTATCTTAGGAGTCGGCACATGTAGATATCCTATGAAAATGTATTCTGAACATGCTAAATTATATTGTTTTAATGGCCGCATTATACTCGAAGCTTCAAATCATATAGGCATGCTGCCATACATACTAGAAACTAATAGGAATTTATCAAGTTTGTTAGGATCTCACGATATAATTGAAGATAGTAACACAGAAATAGCTGATTGGGACACCCCTACTGAACCTACATTTAAAGTAGCAGCCGAAATTAAAGATTTATTAAAACTTGGGTTGACGGAGAGGGCAATGTGTGCACAACTGCTACCGTTATTACTAGAAAAAGAAGATTGGTACCCTGTATATAAACTCGTAAAAGAATTTCAAGATGTACCAGAATCAATGTTAGTGTTACTACTTAATTATTCCATTAAACTACTTAAGCTTGATGATGTAGATATAACTGATCAAGAGGCATTTACAAATTTTGTACAAGGATGCGGTAAATCTAACCTAGAAATAATGAAGCTTAGAGGGAAGTTGAAATTATTAAATCATGTATTTAAAATAAATTTTAGTGATGCCTTACTAATACCTTTTCTGAGAAATGGATTATCGTTAGACAATGCTTTATTTTTAATGTTGTATATATCATGTTTACTTACGGATTCAAAGAAAAATTTAAATATGGAATATGAGAGTAAGTTATATGATTGGTGTATATTACTCATGGATGCCTTTTATCAACAATACTTATTGACAAAAGACGAAAAAGTTTCTAATGTACTACAAAAAATGCAGGAAGTCGTAGAAAATTTGATTGATCAGTTGATGTCGATTGATAGCACTATGGCTTTGTTACAAAAAATATTGTCTCGTAAGAAAATGGTGGAGCAGGAAGAATCATTGTCATATGCAATTGAATTGATTGAAATATAAGTTTTCATTGTATTTTTTTTTTATTTTTTGCTTGTACTAAATGAGGTAAGTAAAGATATATCACATAGAATATATATAATATATATTTCCTTTCTCATAATTCGGAAAACGTATACACTTACCGTTACTATATTTACAACATAAAACATATTTGTTTCTACAAATTAAATGGTACCATGATCAGTCTGAACAAAAATTAGATTTATAATCACATTTATATACCTTACTTAATAGCTAAGCCTTATTTTTTTTTACATTAAACTTAATTATAATTCTGTAACTACAAATTTTTCCTATTTTAGGCAGTTTTACATTATTACTATCAATTATGTACACATAAAGTAATAATTTACAAGATATTCTTGTATAGCAATATTGAGTGAATTATATACTATAAGGCTTCAATATTTCTTAATTTATAATTCTATAGTAGGTATATTAAATAATACAGAATCAATGTACCTATCTCTTATACTCTATCTCTTATATGAGTAAGAAATCTTATCAAACAGGTATTTTCACTATATTTAAATTTTGTAAAATATTTATTTGTAATTGTTAATCAGATGGTATCATGTGCTGATTTTAGTAATATAAAGTATATTACAGAATGAAATAATAAAGTATTTACTATGATCAATTAAAATTGTGCTATTTATATTATTTGTAATAAAAGCAATAAAAAATATTGCAAGATCTGTTACAGTACAAGTTTGCAATTCATTATTTGTTAATTTACTTTAATCACATAAGTACATATAATGCTAAAAACCATCCATCATTCCACAGGTTTACTTGTAGCAACCCGAGCAAATTGCACAACCATGGGCTTTTCTTTCAATAAATAACCATTAGTATCATTTAATGCTGTCTCAGCGATACCTACTGACGGGAATGTAACAAAAGCTTGCCCTTTCATCCTGCCCTCTTGCATGACCCTCACATCAAAACCAATCTGGTCTTCCTCCGATATATCCTCTACATATCTCTTATATATCTTGTTCAAATCCTCCACTGTTACAGTTTTCGTTAAATTCTTTATATACAATCTCATAGATGGTTGTCCAGGATGATAGTTTTTGTATACTGGCAACACTTTCATGTCCTCATAAGATATTCTGTTTTTCATAAGTTCCTGCTTACTAATTGTTTGTAGTTTAGGCTGTTCAATGATTTCCTTGTTTAACGCCGGTAATTGTTCTTTCTCAAACTTTCCGATTTCTCCAACAACTTCTGGTTCTATGGAAGGTTTTCGAAGAGCATCTTGTGATACTAATAGGGAAATATTTTTAGATTTTTTAGGTGTGACTACTTCAAATACTTCATTCTGATCTACATTCTCTTTTGTTTTATAGGTTTGTGGCAAATTAGCAGTTGATAAAACAGCTGCAGGTCTTTTCCTTGTTTTAGGAAGAGAATGATTTCGTTTAATCAAAGCAGTTGTTGAAGTTACTGGATTCTGTACTTGTTCCTCATCACCACTTGAAATTTCTGATTCTGGTTCTTCAGGGGGCAATATTGCTATTTCATCAATGAAAAGCTCTCTAAATGTTTCTTTAAAAAAACTTAGTGCAGCTTCATTTTCTTTAAATGGCAAATCAAGAGACATCTTATTCATCAGATGTAAAGCTTGAATATAAAATTGTTTGTGCTTAAACAAGGCTGAGATTATATTTACAGCTACAGAAGTATTTATATTGGGATATTTATAACGTAAATGTGGTGGGGGAGGCTGGTAAAAGTCAACAGAAGGGTTGAAAGCATTCAGTGATTCCAAAAACTCTTTAATATAATTTGTTGTTGCAGAGTTTGTATTATCAATTTGTTTAATATGTGTGAATGGTTCTTTTTCATAGGAAAATTCCACCACTAGCCGTCTTCCCGCCATTTCTAATTGATGCAATCGGAGCAGGGATGCCTTTGCCTTTTCAACATTTGAAAATGCAGCAAATAAATAGTTTTGTTTCTTTGCTGGTTGCCAAACTTTAACAGCTCCAAAATGTTTCAACATTTTTTCTCTTTCTTCAAAGGGTAAATTAGAAGGTAAATGTTTGACTATAAGTGTTTTCGACATGATTGTCTTGAATCAGTCTTTGTTTTTAATACATTGAAATTCTTAGGCAACAAAGAAACTTTACATACAAGTAATTATAATAAAGCTACAACAAATATAAAACTTAATACTGAAGTTATTTAACCAATTCAAGCAGTGATTTTGACTGAGTGAGCTCATGAGCCGATTTCAACTAAGTGCAATAAATTTGGGTATTAATATATTTCTATATTGATTAACAAAAATAAAAAATAATATATACTTTCAACGATATGATTCTATGAGTTGCTTTATTAATATACAACACGACATGCGATAGATTGAAATTATTGTTTGAGGCAAAATGTTTGCAAATTAAAAATATTTACTCTTTTCTTCTAGTTGAAATTTGACAGCAATCAAAACACAGGTTCATAATATTTATTTTTCTTGCACTTAATTTCTGAACGTAAAAACAAAATATTCAATTCCTTTAAATTAATTAACTAATGTGTAAAGTAAACTTTTGATTCATATTTTACTTTATAAACAGTATCATAAAAAAACTTATTTTTTAAATATAGCAATATGTTTTAAGTCATATAATGTCAATAGATGAATGATCTGTCCTGTCTCCCGGTAAGTGTCAAAAAGTCGCCTGTGTGACACAGGCTGTGTCAACAGTGGGATACGTCATACGATTCGAATTTGTTATTTTGCTAAAGAATTGTTGAAATATGAATAAATTTTTAGCACATTAATGAATAAGCAGTTTATTAATCAATGAATATGGCTGATGAAATCTCTAGGAAAACCGTGAAAGTAGTTGTCTTAGGTGATATCGGAAGAAGTCCCCGAATGCAATATCATGCACTATCGCTTGCCGGCTGTGGGTTCAATGTCAATATTATTGGTTACGTGGAGTCAAAACCATTAATGGAAATCCAAGAAAACCCTCTAATCACTGTTACGGAGCTACATCCACTTAAACTGGATAAAGTTCCAAAGATTATTCAATACTTTGCAAAAGCTTTGTGGCAGGCTATAAGTTTATTGTTAACGTTATTTGTTACTGGAAAATGCAATTATTTACTATGTCAAAATCCCCCAGCCATACCCACATTGCCTGTATGTAGATTTTATTGCTTAGTGACCAGAACAAAATTTATAATTGACTGGCATAATTATGCTTATTCTATAATGGCACTGTCATTAAATCCTAAACATCCTCTTATAAAATTAGCAACTTATATAGAGAAATTTTTTGGGCAATCATCTGATAATAATTTTTGTGTGACATATGCTATGAAAACAGATTTGCTTGAAAACTGGAATGTGATGTAAGTAACACATAAAATAGAAGTAAGGGATGAATATTTACAGATTATTTATTTACAAACACCTATGTTTTAGAGCCACTGTGCTTTATGATAGGCCACCAAAAATATTCCAGCCACTTAATCTTCAAGAAAAACATAATTGGTTCCTTAAAATTGGTGAGCAGTATGAAGAATTCAGATGTACACCTGATTCTAATATTGAAAAGACAGCATTTACTGAAGTAGTGGAAAATTCTATAAAATTAAGAGATGACAGACCTAGCCTATTGTTTAGTAGTACTAGTTGGACTCCTGATGAAGACTTTAATGTGTTAATGGAGGCTTTACAAGGTACTTTACATATGTTAGTTATTGTCTTAGTGACATAGGTCTCTACTGAGGATCTTCCTAATGATCAGTTCTTTAAATGGCAGTGGTACTATGCTTTCAATTAAAATTATAACTTAAGTGAGAGTAAACAGTCTTCACAAATTATTTGTAACAGACTAAAAACATTTATCTTCTTCTAATTTAGCTTCTTCGTCAATCTCTAATATTATTTACAATAATATGATTTACTCAGTTTTGACAAATTCAGCATTTTGACACTAGGTCCTCTATCCTGCAAGGTGGAACACACATTAAGAGCATTTTTCAGTAAGGACTGGTGCTGCAGCACAAAAGTGTGATTGCGACAATTGTGGGTTGCATCCCCACTCGAGGAAGTGAAATATTTTTTTATGTTATATATTTTCCATTTCTTCACTCTGGTGTTGAGGCAAAGTGCGGCATTGAGTTCTGCTACTCAGCACACAATGCCTCCAGTATTCGGCAGAAAGTGGGGAATGGAGTGTCTTAACACTAGTTTCCCTCTGTCTACCCTACTGTGTGTGAGGTACAGTGTGGAGCTGATTTTTTTATTTATCAATAACTTCTTTAATACTCTACTTCTTTTTTAGTGTATGAAGTAACACACAAACTATCAAAAAAACTTCCTAAGTTGATTTGTGTGATAACTGGTAAGGGTCCTATGAAAGATTATTATAAAGAAAAAATTATATCATGCCAATGGGAAAACGTAAAGGTTGTTACACCATGGTTAGAGACGGTTGATTATCCAAAAATGGTTGCGAGTGCAGATTTAGGTGTATGTCTGCATACTAGTTCATCTGGCTTGGATTTACCTATGAAAGTTGTTGATATGTTTGGAGCAGGACTGCCAGTATGTGCTTATGATTTTAATTGGTAAGAATTTAAATTGACTTGTTAAATAGTATTATTTATCTCTAGCTAGCTACCCCATAGCTAATGAGAATGAATTACCAAACACTATTTGGTACACATCCAGGATACACCAAGTTAAGCAGCTAAATATATAAAAGTATGCATGAAGAGTATTTGGTGATTCATTAAGATAAATAGTGAATTTATTTTTCTAGTCTTGAAGAATTGGTTCAAAGCGGTGAAAATGGATATACATTCAAAAACTCTGATGAACTATCCAAACAAATAGTGAGCTGGTTTGAAAATTTCCCAAACAATGTGCAACAAAATAAAATTGCAGAGAAAATGAGAAGTAATCTAAGTAAATTCCAAAAATCAAGATGGGAGGACAATTGGAATCTTAGAGTAAAAAGTTTCTTTGAAAACTGATACTAGGAAATTTAAGTATTTATTGTGGACCAATTTTCATATAAATAATAAATTATTCAATCAATTATAATGTTATTTTTGTAAAAGCAATAAATAAAATGCAGAATGTTTATGGAAATTTTATTTACAAAAATACATTTCCATGTACTCTTAAAGTAACTTATACTAATAGTCTTTCAATTTCTTGTTGTATGGTTTGGATCTGAGGTTTTAGCTGAGAGCCCTCATTAATAGTAATAGAGCATGCAACTATAGGTCTGGACACTCCACAAGCTCTTCCAAGAGCTTGCTTAGATCTCACAAAAACATAAGGCACATTCTTATCCTCACATAAAATAGGAATGTGAAGAACAATTTCTAATGGCTCTGCATCTGCAGCCATTATGACAAACTCTGATAGTCCTCTGTTAAGGGTTTTAGTGGCTTCATTAGCCCCTTTCCGGAGCTGCTTATAGTTAGCTGCTTGCTGGACAAGATTCAATATTTTAGCAGTTAATGGAGTATCAGCCAAAGGATAGGCCTTGGGGTTTACGCTTGCTTCATTTTCAGCCTGTAATATTAAAACAGAAACAAATAATACTAAATAAAACATTAAAAGCTGTAAGATATTTATAATAAAAAATACACATTTTTTTGGGGTTTTTAAGCCTTAATTCAGGCTCCCGCCTTGCGGTACTAAGAACATAACCTAAAAATCACACGTTATTTTTGTTATAAACAAAGTTTGATCTGACAACGAAAAGTTGCAGTTGCAAGTTATATTTTTGATAACATAATACAGCAAGACTTACCATTTTTGTTTAAGTTCAGCGTGTTCTGTAGGAATATACTTTAGACCTCTCAGCGATTTCTCGCTTCACTGAGGAAGTCTTATATAAATATGTATGTAATTACGACTCAAAACAACCTTGTAATTGCTACAATAGCAAAAAGATAGTTTACTTAGTTAAAGATCACCCAAAACGATTAGAGATTAAAACAAACACATGTAGTGTTCGGGTGCTAACCTCAAAATAAGTAACGTACTAACGACGAGTAGCATAAAGCATGAGCCCATGAGCGTTGTTTTGAATTTTGACAATTGATACAGAAGTCGTATGGAATTTGAGTGACATCAGCCGACGTTATCACAGATTATTAAAATGTTTGATTTTAGATTGAAATAAAATAATGTGCTATTGCCGTACCGTATAGAACGTATAGTTAGGGAGGGAAGCAGCAAACTGTGGAGTCACTCGAGCGTCATTGAGACCTATTGGGTTGCGAAGCTTAGATGATAACAAGAAAAAAATGTCATATAAAAAAAATTCGTTTGACCGGTGGACCTGTTCCATGGACATACTCGAGTGCGTCAGATATTGATATCATCAATTGCCTACGTCTTCTTAAGCATGAAAATATGTTAATCTGACAGTTTCCATGGTGGAGGTGATCGTACGTAAGAGTTAAAAATGGCAAAAAAAAAAATAGTCGGGCGCGTCAGATTTTCTAAGGGGGTGTTAAGTGAACCTAAAAAAAAGCTCTTATGTAATAATCTGACGATTTGGATGTGACGCAAACTCGTAATCGTTGTTTGAAAATGCAAAAAAAATCGTCACTTTGAAATACTCGAGCGCGGCAGATTAAGATATATATGGTTCATCTTCATCCCCTAGACGTGATATCTCAAAATCAGACGATTATCTGAAGGGACTTGCTTAATCTGACAATTATTAATATTTTTTTAAACCAATACAATGAACAAGTCAGCTTTACGTTGTATCCCATACACAGCAGGGTAGGCAGAGGGAACCTAAGGTTAAGACACTCTGATCCCCACTTTCTGCCTAGTTTTCAAGGCATTGAGTGTTGAGTAGCAGCACTTAACGTCGCTGTTTAGCCTCAACACCAGAGCTAAGAAATGGAAATATAAATTTAAATAAATATTTCATCTCCTGGAATGGAGATTGAACCCATAACCAGTAGGTTTTACAGCCACACTCTGTGCCACTGCGCCACGACTGGTCTCAAATATTTTTAATTTTATTTACTATTTGAAATCATATTAGCACTTACTCGTCTGTCAATATAGCAGCCTCAGTAGACGTAGAATTAACATTAGCATGAGATTTGGAGCACTCTCCAGAAACAGGAAAATGTGACTCGGAGCACTCTCTAAAAACAGGAGCTTGTGATTCGTGGCCATTTCCTGTAACTTCTGATGCCTTCTCATTTTCCACTAAATTTTGCTGTTGTTTTAAATACTGAAAGTCGGGCGGTATTTTTATAGATGTAAATAATTTATAACAATGTGAGTGATATACTTTATCTAATGATGATTCAATGAAAAGTTCTAGATTATCGTATGTTGTCCGTGACTTTCGGAGAACCGGTTTGCTCCGCCGATATTCTAAAATATTGATACATTTCTGTAATTTTCCTAATGTAAATTTGATTCTATTTTGCAAAATAGCTTCACCACAAAATATACATTTTACATTAATATCACTCATTATAAACTTTAATTTGCAGAAATTTTATAGAAATTACAAAATTATCAAAACATTTGCAAATACGTTGTTAACACAGCTGCCATGGCAACAGAAACCAAAATCGAGATGGAGTGAGAGAGTAATAGAAATACGAAGAGAGGAATATAGGCAATTCTTAGGTACCTACATTAATTTTATCGATCAATTTCTATTACTTCGGCTTGTGGAATTTGTCAGATTATATGTTTTTTGTAATCCTTGAATGATTCCCTTCAAAATAAAAAAAAAATTAGCCGCGCTCGAGAAGTCCAGAGAACGTTTTTTTTTTACAACTTTGGAGCCCTCCCCCTCCTTTGCGTCACTCTCAAATTGTCAGATTAGTGGAATATACACGATTTAGCATGTAACTAACTTACCCTATCTTAATCTGATGCGCTCGAGAATGTCCGATGATCAATTTTTTTTTACTAATCTGATCCTTTATCCTAGACGCGCGGCCATACATAGGAAGCTCATATTTGGTGGAAGTACGTAACCGAGTACAAGGAATTCCCAGTATCTTAATCTGATGCGCTCGAATGACTCCACAGAGTCCCCTCTTCGCCGCCCCTACTAGTACCTACCTAATCAATATTTGCTTCTGTAGACTCATAGATTATATTAACAGAAAGAAGGAATAATATGTATTTTCTACTCTATTTATTTACCAACATACTAAAATTATTGTACAGCAGTTTGGATATGAGTAGAATAACACATTACCAATGTTTATATCTTTAAACTGTTTAAGTAAAAATAAAAGCGTAGCATTATTCCAAATTGAGGAAAGAAAAATATTTTTAGAAATTTTATTGAAATTTGAACGTAGCGGTATTTCAACCCGCGCCTCTTGAAAACCGTTCAAGCGCTTTGACCCCTAAGCCATACGTTCTTATCAAGCTATGTCGAAATTTTTATACGCTAGTTGCAACGAATTTATGTTAGCATCAAAATATTAAGATAATATACTATAATATTGTTACCGTACAAGTGTAAATGTGGGTAGATTTAGGTGAAAAAGACAATAAAAGCAGTGGAATGGAGAATAATCACAAAATTTAAATTCTAGCTCATTCTTCATCATTGTCTTTTATAAACAAAAAATACGTAAGAAAGAATTATTTATACGCCTATTAGTATTTGAGTTATAGACCTTTAAAGTAAGCGCGGCCGTAACCGACCCGCGTGACGTCACTGGTCTGACAAAACTAGCTCGCTCAGTTTTCGTTCAGTCTTCGTTCACGCGCAGTTCGCGCTCTTCTGTAGCTGGCGTTTCACTACGAATTTAGTTTCGTTTAATAAATGTAACAATGTCAAGTGTCAGGGTTCCCTTCCTCTTATAAATAATTATGTGGGTATTATTATTTTATTTTCTGTAAAATACCTTGACACTGACAATTGTCTTACATAAATAATATATATGTATATTTTTAAAATCTTTTTTTTTCACATACATAATGTAATAGCGAGCATTGTATTTTAAGATATTGAAGTTTTGATATTACTTTGTCAAAAAAACAGTTCTATCCTGCTCGGTTTCATGGCGTTTTGTACCAAAATCTTTAGCTTTGATAATTTTTATTTCAGTATCGATACCAGAAAGCTTGAATTTTTTCCAACAACACTCGGTTTGGCTTGGGCGTTACCACAAACTTAATCAGTACTTTAATGGAGAGACTACTCAGAACTTTGATGGAGGCATACAGGAAAAGAAAGGAGAGCTCTGCATTAGATTTGCGGCCTTTTTAGATTTGCAGAAGGCCTTTAACTGTGTGCCTCGCCAATGTATTTGGAGGGCATTGCGATCCAAAGGGATACCTGAGGCCTATATTGAGATTATCAGAGATATGTACCACGATCCCGCTTTGCGATTCGCGATGGTTAGGACTGCTGTTGGCGACACCAAACCCTTTAGATCACAGTAGGGGGTTCGCCAAGACTCGGCTCTTAGTTCGTTCTTATTTAATGTAGTGTACTGTCACGGCTCACATTCAGGACCTGCCTCCATGACTGATGATGATGATGTATGCCGATGACATTGCACTCATTGAAGAGAACCAACTGATGCTGGAGCTAAAAGTGAACCTCTGGAAGGGTGCGCTTGAAAGCGGCGGTTTAAAAAAAATGTGTCGAAGATCGAATACATAGCCTGAGGGAGTCGGACTCGAGCACTGTCCTTATAGGTCCTGAGCCAGCCGTTAAGTTGGAAAAGTTTCAAGTACCTTGGAACCGTTATGCATGAGTCTGGAGGCATCGATCACGATGTCTATGGCTGGATAAGCGCCGCCTGGGCCAAATGGTGGGAGGTTACTGGTGTGGTCTGCGACCGCAAAATACCACCCAAGCTCAAGGGGCTGATATATAAGAGCATCATCTGACTGGTTCTATTATACGGCAGCGAATGTTGGCCAACACTATCTCGGCACGCTGAGGAGCTTCACGTCACGGAAATGAAGATGCTGAGGTGAATGGGCGGCGTAACGCGGTCTGACGCATACGTAACACATTCATTCGAGGTGACTACCTTGGGGTTCATGACGTAGCGGATAAGCTCCAAGAGCGTAGCCTAAGATGGTATGGCAACGTTGCGCGCCGGCGTAGGAACTATGTCGGAGGCAAGTTCCTTGCTATGTCTGTCCTGTCCCTGGAGCTAGACCTCCAAACGCCCAAGGGTGTTTGGATGTCGTGATGCAGGAAATGAGTGCCAATATGAGGAAACGACAACAGATCGTGTAAAGTGGAGTAGGTTAAGCAGGAAGGCAAGCCCTGGCAAGATACGCCGGGATTAATGTCAAGAGAAAGAAGACTCGGTTGCAGTTGTTGAAGACTCGTCGCTTCGACGATGTAGCCCATTATAAATGCCATGGTATTTTTACAATCACGTCTGCTGGCGGCACAATCTTCGCAGATTACGTATAAACTTATTGGTTCTTTTCATTGCGTTCTAAACTGCAATAATATGGTTTAATACGTGCCCGGTGTTCTGCTGTAATCTACATTTGGCAATACATACATAACCTACCCATTTAACTTATATGTACGCAATAGAATCATGATCATAACTCTCTCTTGCCGATCTACAATAATCACAATAAAAATATTATTCAGATATACATATATAAAAATATTAAAAATCTACATTAAAAAAAATTGTGCATGCTCAACTTACTGCATGTATTTATTTATATTATTATTATATTATTTTCATTTATAAAACAATTTTACTACTTTGAACTCGAATTAAAGATTTGGTACTTTTAACGCAAATAGCGTTACCTACAATATGAAACGAGTTAGGTTAGGTTACATTACAGTTTTAAATAAATAATTTCAAATTACATAAGATAGTTATTATCTATGCCCCAAATTGACATAATATTACTAGTTAGACAACAAAACTTATCTTCGCATTTTTACTCCTTGCATTTCTGCGGCGATGAAATCACTATTATTCGATAAATAATCGGCAACCATAAATCCATCTATTACGCGTAGGTTATCCGATTGCCCTGTTTCGAATCCCTCATCCATATTAATTAGATTGACACTTTAGCACAGGCAAGTAACAAACAAACAAAGTACTGCGCGAGATCTCCTATCACCGGCGACTAGCGAGTTGACTAGACCAGTGACGTCACCGCCGACCGCGGGACTGTTAGCGGCATTTGAAATTTTTGCAAACTTCAAATGCCTGTAAAATCATAACTACTTGGTTGTTTTTAATGAAACAAAAACAAGTGACTTTGTATACGTAAAAACTTTACTGTTACGAACTTTGAAGCATTATTTCATACCTATTACCATTCCTCATTGTGTCAAACGGGAACAGTTGCTTGTAGGCGAAAGCCGTGAATGGAAGGTATCTAGTGTGTAGTGTTGTTATTGAGTGATACATGTCACTTATAGTAATTACGTGGAACCTCTGTCCGAGTATGTTGAAAACATATAGACGGTATGTATTTTTATCGTGTTATTTTAAAAACGCTAACCGCTTCCGATTTCTAACAATATAATCATTTTAACTTAGAGGTACTCTAAACGGCATATCTGAAACTAATAATATTTTTTTCGTGGTAAAATGTTTGTTAGTAAAAATTCTAGGGACACTCCCTTATTCCTACATCTATGCCCGCACCCACACTCTTGTACATAAATTATTAAATGCTTTAATTGGTTAAACCATAACATAATCTACTAATACTAAATAAAAATAGTTATAAGTTTCTATTTTTTTTGCGAGGAAGTGAAAAATTTATTCATCAATTTATTTCCATTTCTTTGCTCTGGTGTCGAGGCAATGCGCCGCGTTGAGTTCTACCACTCAACAATACCTCCAGAATTCCGCAGAAAGTGGGGAACAGAGTAGTCTTAACATTAGTGAAGTGAAGCTGAATTACTTATTTCTACTACCATGGCAGCAGCTATTCAAGAAGAATACCAAAATTTTCAAATTCATATGTTTATTTATTTACATTAATTATTTGTATGTAGAAAAATGTAATTCATTATTACTATTTCTATCTCATTTACAAAAAAATTTTGAATTTAATTATACATAATTGATTATGCTGGTAAATAAAATTTATTATATACTTCATCATATGAATAAACAGAAAGCTCATATAGCTAAATATTTGTGAAAGTGCCAAACTAATTTTACGCTTGGTACAACTTATCCTTACAGGACAACTTTTACAAATATCTATTAACCAATTATTATTGTTAAGAATTTTTATATGGGGAGGACAAATGGTTCTACTTTGACAATGACAGCTAAATTTTATAAAAATAATTATAAATACACCACTGTCACAACTTACACATTTCGTACAAAACTAAATGAAAAAAAATATACAGTTCACAATATACCTTTACCACTTCACTCACTATAAATTTAAGTCATTGAAGCTCATTTTGGCTTCATAAGCTTATACTAATTAGGTTTCTTAAATGTGTTGTTTTGACCCGTCTGATTAGATAAGAACGCTAGGTGACCTTTAGGACATTTATTAGCATAATGACCTTTTGTCCCACATTTAAAACAAGTAACCTCTTCTAAGGGTTTGTGTATCAGTCTTTGGAGGCGTTGAGCTTCATCATTGTCAGTGGTCTTTACATAACCTAGAGCTCTGTATCTTGCTTCTTCTTGTTTTTGAGCTACTTCTCGTTGCTGGAAAATTAATTTATAACTTAGTATGTATATCAAAGTTGATAATGTCATCACTATTTTCTGATTAATAATATTAGATTGCCCATAATAAACAGCACTTGCCAGTTCAAATACTACAATGAAGAATCTGTATATACAGAAACATTTTGTATATACATAGAATGGCAAAAATGAACACTGCACTTCACTTTACCAGAGCACAGGAATAAAATAATTTAAATATAATCTCTCCCCCCATGGGAAGTTTTCTTTCAGCCTCATGCTGTATCCCACATATGGTAGGGGTGACAGAGGTAATTGATAAAAAAATAAAAATATTAATAAATAATAATGTATTTCCCAGAATTGAACCCACCAGTCATGTTTAAAGTCACATGCTCATATCCCTATGCCACAACCGTCTCAATGGTTTTATTATTAAAATAAATTTGATATGTATATTTGAAACTTACATCAGGTGGAATCTTATTACATGTAGATGCTTTATGTCCAACTTCAGAACAGTAATGACAAACTGGAAGCCTCTTAGCATCTTTAGTTTGTTCTGGAGGTGCAGGCAATTCAAATCTTGGATGCATAAATTTACAATTAGACCCATCTGGACAAAATCCTGCTAAATAGTTCATACATAACACTCTCCTTACGTGTCTATGTCTACAGTGTGGTCCATGTCGACAGAAACCTCTATCATACCTGTAAATAAAATTGTAAGTGTATATTACAGGTTAACTTTATCTTGTAAAATTATCAGGGATATCAGACAGTATATGCAGATATAGCCAAATGTAGCACTAACCACACTTTGCTATATTATTATCTATTAACAATATTCAATTATTGCCATTGACTGAACCAAAAATCATACAATAAATAAAGTAATGCAATAAGTGCTATAAATCAAACTAACCATGGGCAATCCTTTATTTTACTCTCAGGGTCTATATGAAGAAAAGGGCATTCTTTATTGTGACAAGCATTAAATCTAGCATAGAAGTAGCATTCTGGCATTTTAGACATGTCATATTCATGGAGAAATTCACATTGGTCACCCTTTTTACATAAACCACGGAGCCAATGTTTGCATACAACGGTCCTGTCACCTCTTACATGTCTGTATGGGCATTGAGGGCCATTAGTACAGCCTCCTGGCTGGCTAAAGAACTCACACACTGCTGCTGTGGATTCTGAAATATATAATTTATTTCATGAATTGTAGTAACTTCAATATTCTTCTTATTAACTGATATGATTCAAATTGTTTAGGTTGTGAAGGAAGCCTACCTAGTACTCGCATATGACTTATCTATATTTAAATTAGTTCAATTACGACTAGTATATTATTATTATTAATGTACATAAAATTCATTTTTTGTAGCTTTATTGTTATTATATATAACTAAATAAATTACTTACTGTCCATTCCGGGAAAGGGTAGCGGTAAAGCTCCATATTGCTGTTCTAATGCATAATCTATATCGAATTTAATATGGTCTACGTTAGCAACTATAACTTCCATTTTGAGCAAGAGATTCAAAAATTATTTTAAATTTAAGTAACCGAAATATAATTGGAAAATAATGGCCTGCAATCTACTAAGAAACACCAACGCAAGCTGTCAAAAAAAGTCAAATTGTGACTTTACTGTAACAAGTGCTGCCAACCTAGAGAAGACAAAAAACAGTATATGGAACTTAAAAAACAGTAAAATACAAGAAATTTATTAAAAATAATACAAGTACTCTTAAATTTATAAAGAAAATCAAGTTAAAATAAAAAAAACAGAAAACAGGGATGAAAACCAAAAAACAGTAGATCTACCGTTAAAACAGTAGGGTTGGCAACACTGACTGTAACTGTCAAATATAATGAAACTTTAGCATAGATTACTAATCAACTAAAAAAAACCATAAAAATAATTGGATTTAATTTCAAATGATACATAAAGCTAAAATTAGCTCCAATATCTGCCATAGAGTGTATTGGTACCGTACTTAAAAATATAAATTGATATTTGTATGTTACCGTACATACCTTAATATATAAAACATTTTATCTCAATAACGAACTAACATTTATTGAAATATATTCAAATATCATACTGAGTTGGTTTAGATATTATTATTTTTTTTATAAAATATAATGTATTACAAAATATTAAAAATTCATTGAAAGGATCGAAGAACCAATAAAGTTAGGTGAAAGTCTGACGTCAGTTCAGTCCAAGAGTGATGTCAGAATGATAAAAAACTGACCATGTGAAACTGCGCAGACTAATGGACTAATGATCTAGGATGATGGTTATTTAAATATTTTTGTCAAAGACAAGGATACACATAAAAGATTATGTACAATAGGTGGTATTATCGCTGAAATAGCGATTTCTTCTAGGCAACAATAAGGCGTTGGAAATCGCCAAATAAATAGTGGATAAGGTGTGAATAATGCTAAATACGAAATAATAAAGAACTACATAAATAATAAATAACTGAGCTAATAATTGAGATAATAAATAATTGAGCGTGTAGCCTCCGCCTTAGATGTCAACTGTCATTGTCAGTCTCAATGAAATGCGACCAATATTTTATAAAAACACAAAAATTAAATATAATTTAATTAAATATTAGGGATTTCAGAAAAGTGCTGAGAGCCTTTACTTAAAATGTCTTTTTCTGACCTAAAACATGCTTTAAGAAAGCATGAATTTCCAACCTGTGCAAAGGAAGCTCTTTTAAAAATAGGTACCAGTTTCCATTTACATTACTAACCCTGAAAACGTTACAAAATCAACTATTTACATTTTTCTTATTGACTTTTCAGAACAATTGCTTGTGGGAAGATCAGCTCCTACTAACAAACAACTGGATAATGCAATGGAGCTTATATCAGAATTTGTATTTTGTGAGACTGACCGCCGCGGGAACCGACGTGGATTGAATCCTCTGCAGGAATTACAGCTCATAGATATTATTTGTAATTATATATCAGCTTGTCCAAATGAGACTACAAAAAATACAATATTTTTGTCTTTATTTGGGGGAATGGAAAGTCAGAGAAAGCTGAAAATTTTAAGCATTCTTGCTAGCATGGCTGTTTCGGCCTCAAGTACTCCAGTAAGTATTAAATTCTTAATTATTTTAAATAAGTTTTGATAACTTATAGCTATCACTTGGAGGTTGTGGTGCAATAGGAAAGTTTCTGACTGTAAACCTGAACTGTATAGTTGTGGGTTCTATTCCCACTTGCTTGATTGAATTTATTGGACTTCCTTTCTCTAATAGTCAAAGTGTTGTATTAACTTCCAACATGCTATTTGCCAAAAGAGCTCACCTAGTACCCACATGTTACTTCTTTATGTTTGTATTAGTGATTTTATTATCACACATTACATTAAACTATAAGTATACAAATATTCTGATTGAAAGCAAACAATAGCATGTTTTAAAATAAACATATGTATAAGAGAATTAAAATAACTTTATAAGAATTTCATGAGACTGCAATTTTAATTATTTATTGTATTTTCAAGGTTCTGTTAGCAGTAGGTGTGTGGCTTCAACAAATGGGATGCTCCTCTCAACAATCATTGCATTTAGTTGAAAATGTAATCAGAGACCATTTCTATTTGAATACTTCCAACCAGAGTGCTTTAAAGACCCTAGCAACAACTGCTCCACAGTTTGTATCAAATTTTATAACTGCTGTAACTGAATTGTACATGCATGATGGACAAAAAGCTAAGAAAATGCCCCCCAAAAATTTATTGGATGTCATTACTTCTTGGGTAAAGTATATAATTTTCTTATTTGTGAGAAAAACAAAATTTACTTTCAGTACTTGCAGTAATTTGTCTTAGTTAAATAGTACTACAGATATATTTTTTTATAAATATAATTATAGCAGTCCTACTGCATCATTGTGATAAAGTGGGACAGCTTACTATAACTATAAATCTAATAATGTTGGATTCATTCCTACATGAGGGAATAAGTCTAAAAAAATCTGGTATTAATAATAATTTTTATTACTAAATAATCACTATCATACTATTAACTACCTTTCCCCAGGTATATTCCAATCCAACACTGTGTATGTCAGCACAATTAAACCCAGCAGCACTTCCCAGTGGATCTATTCCAATGGCTGCAGTAACTCCTTTAGCTGGATTAATACATTGGTGTGCTTTAGCGCCACTGTTTATTGATGAAGGTAATTATAAATATTTCATTTGTTTATTAGTGAAGTAAATATTTAAGTTCATAATTATGAAAGATACCAGTTGTGGCACAAAGTGTGATTGTAAAATTTGACTCTGTAAATCCTGCATGGGTAGGCATAGGGAACATAGGAACCTAATGCTCATACACTGTTTCTCATTTTCCCCCAAATTCAAATTCCCCAAGTGTATTGTATGTTGGATGTGGAACTCAACACTGCAATAAAAATTATGTATGAAGCCTAGAATTTGCCTTGTTTTTTGCTTATAATATTGCTTAAAATATATAAATGCTTTCTATTTTAATTTTCCATTTAAGACACTGAAATAGATGAAATACCAATAAAGAAAATTAAAATAGAAGATGAGAAGCCCACCATAGTGAAATCAGTATCTAGTAAGCCTTTAACAGAATCTGAACTTTACATTAAGTTACATCTAGGAGTGTTACATAGCTTGAGAGCTGGGAGACGAACCCATGGACCTCCCACCGCAGTAAATGCTCAACATTTAGCTGCATTGACCCCTTTGGTACAAGCATATGGACATAAGTTGGTTAAGAGGGGTATTAGATTACAAAGTGATACAAAATTACAGGTAATTATAACGATTTTACTAGTGATAACACACTCCATTCAACATTAAAGCACTTCATTCTTCACTGTGTCTCATTTTCTTTCGAAATTTTTGAGGCATAGCATATTAACTGGCAGGACTTCATACTGTGCTTTGCATCATTATCAGAGCAATGTGCTTATTTTCATGTTATCATCAACCGATAAACTTGCTATTATTAAATTATGTAAGGTCAATTCAATAAAACAGTTATTTTATAACATTTAAGTTGAACAAAACATTTTATGTTCATATACCTTTTTTATTTATGAACCAGTTGAAATTGAATTGAAATAAACAATAATTGGTAAGTGAATTTTGCTAAAGTACAATATTGAAAATTAATTAATTAGCATGCACAAAAAAAAAGAAACCAACAAAAATCATTGTTTTGGGTTTTTTCCCATTGTTAAATGCCCCTAATAACAATTTTAGTCACAACTTTATTATAAGTGTAAATTAAGATAAAATAAATATACTATGTTTTGTTACAGGACTGCCTTGACAGAATAGGTCAAGCAATACAAGTGTCACTAGCAAATGGTTGTGTCTACGGAAATATCAGCAATCTCCTGGCAGCATTAGACATTTTACCTGAGAATAGTCTTTTAAGGATTATCATTAAAAGTCATCAACAAAGCATTTGACATATGCTTTAAAACTTTTAATGTGAAAAAAGAGACTGAATATAATGGAAATTATGTTAATAAGTGTTAAATTTGTGTATTATTTATATAATCAAGAACAGAATCCTGTCCCTATGACAATGTTAATTGTCAGATGTGGAAATGGGCCACTTTAAAGGAGACCTCTCAAAGCTTAAAATATTAATATTTTAATGATACTCCTTTTAATAATATTAAAATAATGAAACGACAATTTTAACTACTTTATAAAAGCCTAATTTAATTAAAACAAAAGAGATTTTACCAAAAATGTAAAAAGTTATTTTCAAACAAAATAATAAAATTATCATTGTAAAATCATCACCATTTTTTTAAGAACAACCGCCGTACATACCTCTTTCACAAAAACGAGTTGTTTAACCTTTAGTAGTATTTTTGTAGTAGTGTTTATTGGTATCTATTCATAACTGCATTCCACGCTGTATTGGTGGATTGTTGACTGTAGATTTTCATTAACATGGTTGTGGTTAATGAAAATCTACAGCTTTAATATTAAAGCTCTATAGATTTTCATATTAAAGCTTTTTATATTTTTATTAACCACAGGTGTATATAAAAAAAATATCAATATTTTTAACTTTGAGGTGCTCTCCTGTAAAGTGGCTAATATTCACATTCATCAATGTTTGTAAGAACAGGTGAAATTTGTTTCATTTAAATTTAAATAAAAAATATCAAAATCGGTTCATCCAGTTAAAAATTATGTGGTAACAAACATTAAAAAAATACAGTCGAATTGATAACCTCCTTTTCTTACAAAAGTCAGTTATAAAAAAAGGAAACAATAAGTTATTATATTTTGTTTATATATTTTATTGTTCCTTGTTTATTTACATCATTATATACCCAGTATGTAAAATATCAAACCCAGTAACAATTGTTATTTTTATAGTATTTATATAATAAATAATGGGAATGTAAAAAAAAACTTAAAAAATATGAATTTATTTATTAATTAAAATGGCTTAAATCTACGACTTTGTTTTATTTGTGCAATCTTTTTCCTGTCCTCTTCAAATTTTTGCCTTAAAGCCACAATGTGTTTCATTTTTGATTCCCTAATTTGAAAAGTGTAGAAGTTTTTGAGTTCTTTTCGTTGCTTGTTTCTATTTTCTTTAGCCATGATTTTATTTTCAACTTTTTCTGTTCGAGCAAAACTTTGAACTTTGCCCCTTTTAGTAACGGTCACCCATCCTTCACTATCCTCCTGTTCCAGTGCCTTTTCTTTCTTTTCTTCAATTGCAGTCTTCTTGTCATATTCTTTCATGAAAGTCTCAATTCTTTCTTTCAATGCTTTTGTCGATTCTATGGAATTATTATATTCTTCTACCCATTTTTTTAAACCAATTTTTATTTCATGCCCATGTGAATTCATAGGGCTTAATTGTGTTAATTTAAGTGCTCTATCTAATTCTGAAACTTTTTTGAACACCAAATAGCAAATTTTAAATGATAGGTTTTGTGGTTTCTTTATGAATTTTTCTTCAATTACTTCTGAAGTAGGTTTTTCATAAAAAATAACAGAGGTTATTGTACCAGCTTCACAAAATGCATTTCTAAGGCCCTTCTCATC
Organism: Heliconius nattereri; assembly: GCA_013403645.1. Lineage (NCBI taxonomy): Eukaryota > Metazoa > Arthropoda > Insecta > Lepidoptera > Nymphalidae > Heliconius > Heliconius nattereri. The sequence continues at coordinate 9,401,660 of JAAIXI010000232.1, forward strand.
GGCATATGGTGGGATGTTAACAATAAAAAGTGTTCTACCTGAAGGTTTATCACTTGTGTGGTCCCTTACAGAATGTTCTTTAAAATAAATAACATGGGAAGAAGTAGAATTTTCATTTACTTTTAACTCCAATGCTGTAAAGAAATAAAATGAAAATATGTTAAACTGAGAATTTTATATTAGACTATATTTAATTTCATTATTACAGTATCTAACAATAAAATAAACTTATTTTTGAATTTTGATTTAAAATAAATGAGAGTATCTTATCAATAAGTACCCTCTACTACTACAATTAATCTAATTTTGAATTGAATTTTTTATTGATATTAATTTTTATTTAATTTTGAATTGATGATGAATTATATTAAAAATATGATAAATGATAAAATTACCTTTAAAATCATGATTTCTTTTAGTGCTTTTCATTGTTATTTATGACATTAAAAACAAATGAGTGTTAATTAACACTTGTTTAAACTTTTATTAATATTTAAGTTCCACGTTTAAGAGGATAACCTATATGAAGTAACAAATTTGACATTAGTATTTGTTTTCCCCAATGAAAGGCGAAGCCGCGAAGGCTATAGAGTATAGCCCAAAGAATACATTTACTCATGGTATAGCCTATCTATAACTATAAATCTACAGAGTCATAATGTTTTTTGCCACAGACTAATAATACTACAATATTCGACGAATAAGCTGCCCAAGAATTAATAAGTACTTTAATAAAAAAGATAAACAAATATATTTTCTACTTGATGTTTTCCCATCAGTACAAAATAAGCTAATTATAGAGAAGTTATATAACATTTAAATGTTTTTTCATGTATATATTAATTTCATGTATTTTAATAACAGATACGAAATTGAGCTTCAGTTTTTAAGTGATAAAATAATTATTTTGTATTATAAAGTAATACAAAATATATTTTTATGATGAGCCATTAAATTATGTAAATAAACTTTTTATATACACTGTACTAGCTTTTAACCTATGGTAATAAGCGTATCGTTCAGAAATTACCAGAATGACAGGTGATATGTTAAACGTCTGTGTGTGTGACATCTCTGTTGGCGAAAGAATTTCGACAAAAAGCGTTTGTGTCTGAAGTTTTAACTGAATTTCGCTCTTAATATTACGGCAATGTGTTGTGACATTTATACCTCAAAAACAAGTTCTAGTGATGCTATCCACCACTTCAAATAGTAAAGTAAAAGGTTCGAAATTATCGGATAATATTGACGCTTCTGATCGGGACGAAATTGGACATGAAAACACTGCGGATGATAAGGTCAGAGGTTATGTTGGAGCATACGATGGACCTTCCTCATTCGGAGGTCCTAGGGAGTCGCGTTTCCGTTCGCGAGGACGGGTCACTGAGTTCAGACACTCCAGAGGCGGGACCAGGGGCGGCGCCAGAGGCCGTGGCGGTTTCCCGCCAAGAGGTGACCGAGAAGAAAACTCCTACAGATATCACGAATCGTTAGGTACTACCAAGATTGACAATTGGTCGCAAGGAAACAATAACAAATTTTATGAGAGATCTGACTTGGTAGTAAATCTACCTGAGGACCCGCGTATTTCTAAGCTTTTACGTCGTTTATGTGCGGAAGTCGATGTCGAGAAATCTCTTACTATATGTAGCAAATTGCAAGATGCTGTAATGATGCCTGAGAATGCACGTTATATTAGAAGATCTTATGATATATTAGTGGAATCATTGCTAGATGTGCTTTATGATGCACCTAGCATTGAGACAAAGGAGGGTGCTGCTATGGTGTTGGGCAGAATTGGCTATGTTATGGGACCTGACTTTCGGAAACATCTTGATTGGATTATATCAACATATTCTGTGCACAACACATCTATTAAACATCTTTTGGTTCTTTCTTTCACAGAAACTTTTCAACTTGATTTTGAAACTCCTAACCTACCTGATTTTGCAGAAGACATATTAGAAAAGATACAAACTATCATTGAAGCTACAGATTCTGCGGAAGTGTTTATGGCTGCCATAAATGCTATGACATTAATGTCTAATTCATATCCAGAACATTTTGCTAATCATTTCGTGGATACAGTAGATATTTTAGTTGGATGGCATGTTGATAATGCCCAACCAAAGAAAATTAAAGATTTTGCTGTACAATCATTATTTAAATTGAGCCGACATTGGCAAGCAGATGTGGGATTTTCAATAAATCTATTAAATCAATTTGTAGAGGATATGGTTGCTTATTGTAATGATTTGGATTCCAATAAAAGTGATAAAGATGGAGATGTTAATTCACATGAAGACTGCATGCAAAAGATTTCATCGTTTTTAAATGTTTTTAATACAGTTGTTAAAAGTTTGGGTAACTTGTTAAGCCCTACGGTCTCAAAGTCAGTTACTTGGTCATTTCTAACTGATGCATTGAGTAAAATTCTAAATGTGATGATTGAGGCTCTCACAGAAAATGCAGAAGCAGACCTAATTTTAGCAGGTAACAAATGTATTACATTACTATTAAAGTATTTGCAAACTAAATCAACTTCCTGTCAACCTGCTTTGTTTTCACTTATAACTTTGGAAGTTAATAACTATTTGCAAATTGATGACAATACTTGCTTAAGCATTATAAGCCTGATTTCAGTTACTGTCAAGGAAATAGCTTCAAATCTTCCACTAGAGTTTATTTCTCAGACTATAGGTCCTGGATCTCTACTTCGACCCTTATGTTTCTCCGAAGACACTAGGATAGTAAATGGTATTATGTTAATATATAGTAATCTACTTAACTTGAAAAATATCCCACTTTTACAAGAAGCATACAAATTTGTTTTAAGTGACATACAAAATTCATACTCTATTTTAATACCAGATGTGCAAATATTACAAGTTGAATACATAGAAGAGTATACAAAAGACAATGCAGAAAAAAACATTATATTTTACTTACAATGTCTTTCTGATTTGGCAAATGCAAGTAATTCTATAATTGGAATGTGGGCATTGCAACCAAGCATTTTGGAGTTACTTGCTATCAAAATGTGTCCACATGATGAAACTTTAATGCAGAAACGACCAGCACTGCAATACGCTATTCTCTTTTTGCTTTATTCTCATTGTAAAAAGAACAACCATTTTATTGCTTCTAGTGACTTAGTAACAAATTCCCAAGGTAGGGGTAATGACTTATTTGGATTGTCTAATTTGTCTTTAGGAGATGTGTCCAGCTCAAGCCCAACTTCTGGACATCTTACTGTAATATTAAACACTTTAAGCATTGTCCTTGATGAACAAATGCCTAATGAAACTTTAATTCTTATTCTGACATGGATATCAGATATATTTTGCCAATTAGACAATTATTTACCTATTGTGAGCTTATCGAAAAGCTTTCTTTTATTGACAACTAATATGCTAACATTGGCCCATAGTTTCGACAGTGAAATTGTTTTAATAGTCATAAAAAATTTTCAATATTTACTGAAGAATAAAAGCATGGTGTGGAATATGCTTTTGCTCAAAACAATTGCAGTGGTGTGTATTTTACATATTGACAATGAAAATAAAGTTTTGGCTGCTATATGTAAGAAAGTTTTGTTTGAACTTCCATGGGACATTGTACAACAAGAATTTGATAAACAAATTGTTAAAACATTTACTAGTCGCAAAATGAACAATTTGGTCATAAACTGTGATACAAAACTAAATTCGTTCAAAGATTATCTCATGAGAGATTCATTTACAACATTGCCCAATCATCATTTCTCAGCTATAATGAATTGCCTAACAAAAGTTAATTTAGACAATAAGAGCTTTTTACGGGACATCTTCATATCATCTTGGCCTCTTCAGTGTCAAGATTTAGATGAAAACACTTTATTGTTCTTCCGAGAATGTGCAACAAATTTCTCTTCAATAAGCGCCAGTTGGGCCCTGTCTGAAGTGGCTCAGACATGTATTTTATTAAAACTTCGTACAGCGTTAGGTAAACCTCAGGAGACATTTACAAAGATTGAAGGTACTTTAAAAGGTGTAGCGAGAGAAATATCATCATCAGAAACGAAATATGTAGCTTTGGAGAGTGCAAGTGTTTTAGATATAGCAACAGCTGAGCAAGTAAGGGCACGATGGCTGGTAGAGTTTATGATGTTTTTAGAAAAGTACACTTACAATGCTGCGGAAGGTACGGCGACAGTGCTACCAGCAGTTGCTAAACCCGTCAAAACATTTTTCCACACTAATTGGACGACTTGCCGTGAGTGGAATAATAGAGTTCGTCCGGCAGCACTCGCAGTGAGTATTTACGGTGGACACTATGGGGCGGCGATCTATCACGCTTCTTTGATATTGCAAAACGCTTCAATTAACTCGAACATAGATATCGAAGCAATAACAATAAGTGTTGCACGAGCCCTTATAAATATAAAGGAACCAGAAGTTGTTCATGGTTTATATGTGTGGATAAAGCAAAAATTTGAAGTAAAATTTGCCTGGCTTAAAGGTGTCGCTGAACAAGCTAACTTTAGATTTGAATTAGCTTCTGATTTCTATAAAAAGACTTATCAACAGATCAATGAAAATAATGATGAGAATGAAAGTAAAGTAAGCTCTAAGGCAAGCAAGTTCATCGACGAGCAAGTGTTAGAGTGCTATAAAAATATACAAAGCTGGGCTGATATGGAAGAGTGGAAACAGAATACTGATGGAAGTAATCGTAATTCACTTTGGGAACCACTTACCGTCTTACAACATTTTGAAGATGCTAACGAAATACCGGAACTTAGTAATTGGAACATTTTAGAAATAGATTCATCTGAATCGCCTAAAAATGCTTATTCATGTCAAGGACTGATAGACAAAATTGAAACTACGTTAATATATTCAGCGATTAATATTTATCATAATGAATATAGTGACAAATACGAATCACTATTGAAAGAATGTGAAAATTTATTAAATTCAAGTGCAGAAGAGTTTTCGCGGACGAATGCTGTCCATTTTCTTAAAGATATAGCTATAATGCAGCTGGCAAATAATGGCCTACTGAATGTAATGAAGAATGGAAAAACAATAACTAATCCGTTCAAGCCATCTGCTATTAAGGAAAATATTTATGGTACAGAACTGAAAAATTTGACACGCGTTTTATGGTGGAATCAATATTTCACGAAGCTTAACATGACTGAAGAAAATGTCTTTTATAATGAATGTTTAAGACTCGATGTAATAAAAAGCGCTAGAAAGAATGTCAATTTGGTACTGGCAAAGAGAGAGCTTCTAAGGCATTTTAAAAACAATTCGGCTTTTCAGTTGTGCTTGAACGTAAGCAGTTTGGAAGATTTAAGCGATGTTTTATTTTTATCGACCAATACATATGACCTCGATATTTGGACACTTAATAACGCTACTGCACTGACTGAATTGTGCAAAGTTGCCTATGCTAAAGATGAGTCGAAAGCTACTGCTATCAATTTATGTGCGAGTATATCTCTTGGATTTTCTCAAAGATTAGCTATGGGAGAACAAAATTACGAACTAAGAGAAAAGGGAACCAGATTGTTATTGACACTTTCAAAATGGGTCCAAAATGAAAATGAAAATATCTTAGAAATTGATTCACCTCTGTCAAAATTAGTACAAGCTTTACCTGAAATTGGCTTAGTAGATAACAATATATCGGAGAACGTAATTCCTCTGTCTGATTCTGCAGTTGGTAAATTATTGCAGTTTGGCGTAAACCAATGCCCAGGTCTGGCTAAAGCTTGGGCTAACTTTGCTGCTTGGTGTTTTAGATGGGGTCGCAAAATGGTTGAGTTTAGTTCTAACACACGAGAACAACTTACTGATAATGACAAGCTTCAAATAGAAAGTGTGATGATAGGTTGTTCACCTCAAGATTTCGAAGCTGTCTGTGAGATATTGTCAAAAACAAAAGCGACGTGTGATGAAGAAGATATAGATTGGAATGAAATAAATACCTCAGAAATGATCGAAAACCAATTGCGTACCGTTCCATCTTTAAATAACGCTTTCCCTGAACATCTTGCCCTGCTCGTAGACATATGGCGGCAAGCTCAGAAAAGAGTATTTTCATACTTTGAGTTATCAGCGGATGCCTATTTTAAATTTTTACAATTAATATGTGCATCAGACTATATCAATCATAGTGGCGAAAATGCTGTTGTTAGTGCGACACTTAGGCTTTTACGATTAATAGTGAAACACGCTATGGAATTACAAACTGTCCTTGAATCAGGATTAGCAAACACGCCAACTCAACCGTGGAAAGTAATCATTCCTCAATTATTTTCAAGGCTTAATCATCCAGAAACTTACGTGAGAAAATGTGTTTCTGATTTGCTGTGCAGATTAGCAGAAGATACGCCGCATCTAATTACATTCCCAGCAGTCGTTGGTGCTGTAGAAAATGAACAAAATAGCTTGACAAATTTACACGTCCCTAGGTCATTTTTGTCTAATGATGATCTTGAGAGTGAGGACGATTTGGATTTGGAAGACTCGGCTAGTGATAAAGTGGTTAATAACGAATTAAATTCTTGCTTCTTGGACATGGTTGAAACTCTTGCTAAACAGGCTCCGAAAACTATATCACAAGTGAAATTATTAGTAAAAGAGTTGCAGAGAATAAACTTACTATGGGATGAACTGTGTCTAGGAACGTTAGTGCAACATCACACAGAATTTAGTAAACGTTTAATTCAACTAGAGACTGAAATCACAAAAGTAAAAAATAATGCCAACTTAAGTTCAGAAGAAAAAGAAAAACTGATTAAAGAAAAGCATCGTATAATTTTTGAACCGATAGTGTTTGTTCTCGAAGAACTTAATCGTATAACATCTGCTGAGCCAGAGACACCTCATGAGATTGGGTTTCAAAATAAATTTCAAGCCATTATCGTCGATGTTATTGATAAACTGAAAAATCCAACCAATCCTGAAAAGCCTCAAGAATCCTGGGCACCACTCAAACAGTTACAAATAAAATTACAACAAAAGGTGAGCAAAAGATCATTTTATATATTAAAAATGTCTGATATCAGCCCTATTTTGGCTGAAATGAAAGATACAGTGATTACAATGCCCGGTTTGCACACTAATACAAGAACTGTGAGAATTACGATAAAATCAATTGAAAATAATGTTGCCATACTTCCCACTAAGACGCGGCCAAAAAAATTAGTATTTTACGGTTCTGATGGTAAACCTTATACATATCTTTTCAAAGGCTTAGAAGATTTGCATTTAGATGAAAGAATAATGCAATTGCTATCGATAACTAATACGATGCTGGCACGCGATTCTGAAAATAATGATAATCAAACGTACAGAGCTCGACACTACTCGGTTATTCCTCTTGGTCCTAGATCAGGCCTCATAAGTTGGGTAGACAACGTTACACCATTATTCGCGTTATACAAACGCTGGCAAAATCGCGAAGCGGCCATTCAATCTGCAAAGACAAACAAAACTGTCAACGTGCTTCGTCCTTCTGAGCTGTTTTACAGTAAACTAAATCCGCTGTTAAAGGATGCGGGAATTTCCACTGAGAATAGGAAAGAGTGGCCTGTATCCATCTTGAAACAGGTATTACAGCAGTTGTCAGATGAAACTCCTCGAGATTTACTATGGAGGGAGTTGTGGTGTAGCAGCGTGAGTCCAGAACAGTGGTGGCAAATGACGCGTCGGTATAGTTACTCGGTTGCCGTAATGAGCACTATCGGTTACATAATTGGTTTGGGAGACCGACATTTGGACAATGTGTTAGTGGACTTGACGTCTGGTGAGGTGGTGCATATTGACTATAACGTGTGCTTCGAGAAGGGGAAGACCCTGCGCGTTCCCGAGAAGGTGCCTTTTAGGATGACGCCCAACTTGGTCACAGCCCTTGGCGTTACTGGAGTCGAGGTAAGTGCTGCTTATAACATTTAGTATTCAAAATTTATTAAGTTTTAGATTTAGTATATATATTCTATGTTTTATTTTAGTAATAGATATTATGAAAGATATAGAGCATGCTTAATATCGAAATAAGCTTACGCTCATGATTTCTTCTAAAAAGCATTAGAAAATAAAATATAATAAATTTAATTTTGTATTTTTCATCTTTTAAAATACGACGTGGTTTATAATATATTTTGATCGAACTGTTGCACATATTAACTCAACCCTTTATTCCACATATATCAGGGTAGGCAGAGGAAATGTAGTATGAAGACCGTTGTCAGCCGTTGCGTTTTTAGTCTGACGTTGTACCACTCTGCCTGTTAGGCCTCACTTTGTTTCATATATAAAATATATTTTAATAACTTATTATTTTTATTAGGCGTGCAGTTTCTATTTGCTTATAAGTTTAATTTTTATGATCATCATAATAATATTCTCGCATCGGTCTATCTTTAAATGTTATCTGTTTGTTATTTTAGCACTTGGAATGATTTTAACAGTTTATTTTAATTTAGTTCATGCAATCTTTTTAGTTTAGTTCATGAAATCAAGTCGTTGAATTATTTACAATTAATTATCATATATTATGTCAAAAACGATTATTAAAGTCTAAATAATTATATTGATGGATGAATGAAGGGGAATTTGATTAAAAAAAAAATTATTGACTGATGAACTTTTATGTTTTATGTAATAAACTCTTTTTTTTTCTTCACACCTGGTTTATTACCTAGGATACGTGTTAAGCTTAAAAGATCACATACCTTTTCGTGGACTTGAATCAATTCTTAGCTCCGAGGAAATACTACTATGTATATTGTTAGAATAATAATTTAATAAGTTTTTTTTTTCATATTTCTTAAAGTACATATATCTAACGTAAGAGCCGCTTGAGACTGCATATCGCGTGGAGGACGGAATTGCAAGGAAATAGAAATAATGAATTTCCCCGACTGTCAATCGAACCCACAACTGTGGTGCATTAACTGACACTAGCTTCGCTGTGCCACAATGGCCAACACTAACGGAAGATGTTGTTACAAAAACGTATTTTTAAATATTTACTTTAGACACACTCAATTTTGTGTATAAGATAATATTTTTTTATATAAGAATTTATTATACATAAGATTATTTTTCTATAGCAATGAAATCCATATCAATGTCGGTCACAGACATGTGTCAAATAAAGTAAATGGAGAAACAAATTGTGATGAAATACATACCTACTAATTTTATTTTATTGTGTAAAAAGATAGTGAGTAATTTTAATATTTTGTTGCATCATATATTCATATGTTTTTATTACACAATTATAAATTTAATATAATTTGAGTTACAATTTATCTTATTTTATTTATATAGGTATTAATTTTCAAAAAAAAATGTACATAAAATAAAAATCACTTCATTTCATCGCTTTGTCCTAAAGCGACCTCTGTACGTACGTAGCGACGATGCTGGTCTGAGAGATTCTGAAACATTTGTACTTCTCAAATGCTTTAGTAGATGGCGTTAACATACGTATATAGTTTATTTGCAAATACAAAACAAAATAGAATATAGTACTGCGAAGTCTAAAGTGAGCTATGAATTTTTGTGAGTCTTTATAATGAAGGGGGGAAGTCATAGTCCTCTTGTACTGATAGCAGTTTCACATTTTTAATTCTTAATGTTCTTTATGTGCAATTAAATAAAAGTGTAAAATAAAGTTGGCACTATCACTGTAAAACAATGAGAAAATGTACATACGTGGCCAAGCATAGTATTATTTAGCGCTCACAAATGCAAGTTCATCTTAAACCTCGCGAACTGTGCCTAGTTATAAACTATAGCTCTACAACAAAATATATTTTCTTAAAATTTTAATGCAATATATATACCTACAATTAATTTAATAACAAAGAGATTAATGAAACTCTTAGAGTACATATTGTTAAATATATTTTTATTTTACATCCAACATTTTAAGTATTATCGGTATTTAAACATCTGATAGCAGATGATAAAGAATATCTTCATATTAAAATTTTCTCATATGGCAGGGAACTTATTAGAATTTTTCAATAAAAATTTAACAATAAAGCTTTCATAAATTTGAGCGTAGACTTGAACAGGTAGGTACCTAATGCAAGTGGAGTACCTACACTCACTAACAACATTAAGAACTAGAAGCGTTTTACGTTTCCCACAGAACGTTTATTGTTATTTACACTACACTACGTCTGGTGGCCGCGTGGCCCTGTGCACTGGTGTTGGGCCGTCGGGGGCGTAAGAGGGGTTCGTGTCACCCCTCTCTGAATCTACATACCCGGCGTTTTCTATAATCCTGCATCTAGCTGTATCAGGTTCGCGTTCCACGTACAGTAGACGAGCTGGTCTTCCTCCCATTGCAGATAAGTTGTTAGGTGCAGTTCGTGTGATAGAACCTTCACGTAGAGCCACTGATCCTCGTTTTCTTTCCGGTGCGGGAGATCCTCGATATTCTGATGTATCAGGCCGCTTGCAACGTAATAATTTAGCAAATGCAGCGCGAAATCCTGCGTTTTTCCATGCATATATTAGAGGGTTTATGCCTGAATTAGACATGGCAAGGGACGATGTAAGACGGTATAAGATCGGGCTATGAAGCTTTGCGATTGGTAACGTCTGAGCACATGACACCACAACGAATGGCATCCAGCAAATTGAGAATGATCCTAGAACTAACAGGACCACCTGGAATTCGAATAAAGAGAAATGTTAAATTTATACGACATAAAAAATATAAATATGCTTACTACAAATGTAACTAAGTTATATATTACAATTAGTTTACCTGTATGCTTTTCCAATCGTTGGCTCCGGTCGGGCAGCACGTATTGGCCCGCATGCGGCGCGCGTGACACGTGGCCTCGCGCCATATCCTCCAGTACAAAATGAACATCACCATCCAGATAAGTGAGAACATTGGCGCTAGGATGCTTGTCGTATACGTTTTTGGTACCACCTGGAAAAAAAAATAAAATGAATAATTATTATAAGATTATATGAGTTTGTAAAGTATATTTTGCATTATTTATTAATTTGTATAAAAGCTATAGCTTTGTTTATAGTTTTTATTAAATGGTAGTATTGCACGAAAAATATATAAAAGACCTATTAGACGAAAATAATTGATGTTTTAAGCAAGTTGGCAGTCGAACCCGCAAACCCCATGTGCTATCAGATATAATGCTATATGTTATATGATATATGTTATATGATATATGTTATAATATATATATATATAAAAGAAAAAACTCACCATGTTCATTTCGCAACTAACACCATCGTGCCAGTCGTTCCAAAACATTGGTATGCAGCTTATGCACACCGCTATTGACCAGGTAGCGCTCATCAGTAGCCGCGTCGCCAGCTTCGTCAAGTAGCGACTGTAGTGTAATGGGTGCACGATGGCTATGTACCTGTAATAAATCGTAATTTATAATATTTATGTTAATTTTATATACATTTTGTTTGCATTAACCTAAAAATTTGCATCGCGTGCAGCTTTCATTGATTTTCGATATTAGTTTTTGTATATGTACCTATAGGTACGGGATTTAATACTGTGACAAAAATATTTTCGTACCTGTCTACGGCGATGGCGATGATGTTGTAAATGGAGGCGAGACACGCGAGTATTATGAGTATGAACCTCATCAGACACGACCACTTGATCTTGCCGAAGTCATCGTCGAGGTAGAAGACCAGATGGTAGGGCAGAGTGAGGCCCACCATCAGGTCCGATATGGCTAGGTTCAGCACGAATTGGTTCGACACTAGCGAGGACAGGCGGCGGCTCATCGTGACGGCGAGGATGGTGAGGGTGTTCCCGCTGACGATGAGGAGCATGAGGGCGCCGTCGACGATGCTCCATGCCCAGAAGTTGTACAAGTCCGGCGTGACCGCCTCCGTCGCGTTCCACCACTCGTCACTCTCGTTGCCCAGTACAACGTCCATAACATCGTGGGTCGCGGCCGCCAGCGACCCCCACTCAGACTGATTCGACGTCGTGGTCGAACTTTACGCGCACATTGTCTCGATTTTTAACACTATACGCGTTTTATACGCACTGGCAATTATAGTCTTTTTACACATTGTACGTATACACGAGCTGGCGCTACTCATTTCCGCCGTGAATGGCACCTGTAACAAAAAATATGTTATAAATATTAAAAATCCTGAAGTTACATATATTGCATGTTTCTTATGTGATGATGGGGAAATTAGGGAATCTGTCTGCCACTAAAAATATTGTGTATTGAGTTACATATATCGCTAATTACATATATTAAAACTGAGTACCTCGCCGTCGATGATACATTAGATTTGAGGGTGAAAATCAATTTCTACCAAAAATACATTAAAGAAATTTACTCCAATATTCACGGAATATTGGTTATTATATAAATATTCTTTATAGCTTTTGTCTGTGGCTACGCCCGCATGTCAAATTGTGTATGACATTAGACATTCAAAGCCCGTGGTAATTCTGACCGCAGGTACTTGCATTTACAATATAAACGATCTAATAAGTATAAAATTAAGTATATACTCCTATATTTGTTAACCTTAATAGATTAAACTGAAGTGGTTGCTAGTGAGGAACCTATAGGGAAATCAATGTAACACTGACATTAGCTAAATGTCGACATAAAAGTCTTATACACGCGTAGCGGCTTCTAACGTATTCTTCAAGGACGAATGACATACAATAAATCTGACACTAAATTGGATTAACTGTTATTTGTTTTGGTCTTAAACATTTTTATGTTGCATATTTTAGTATCGTAGTCTAACGATTAGAATAAAAGACAGTTATATCACTAATCTTATTCCTAAAACATAATTTAAAAAAATCTATTGTGTATTAATATTAGTACATATTAAAAGATCTTTTAATAAATATTGTTAAAATTAAAACGAATAAAAAGAAAATAGAATTTAACCTCCGATCCTAGAAACCTGAAAAAGACTTGTTTAGAATTATGCGTCATTTACATTTTTCTATGGTTATCAACATATCTAAAGCAAATATTTAAGTAAGCCTTAAATACAGGGGAACGCAAAACAGTTCATTAAAATATCAGGATCGAATAGAATGTTGATTAATGGGAATTCTACTGTGGCTTTTAGATGCCGTAGCCGTAAATCACTCGTCACCGGAACGTACTGTACACGCCGTTCATTCAATTAACAGAAATGACAATATGGTTAACGCTGCTGATGTCAAAGATAGAATAAAATAGATAGATAGATATTTTACTGAAATTACATATATAAAATATGGAAGCTACTGTGGCACAATGACTGTATGTAACCAATTATTTTTATTTCTTCGTTTTAGTAGACAAATAGACAATACCGCACGTATTGTTGAGGATGTAGGTGAAGCTGAAAAAACTATATTAAAAGTTTATCGTAACAGGATTTGAACCTATATTAAACGGTTAATTCTCATACCGTATACAATTGTTTGTTAAATAAAAAGATTTTATTTATCTGGTATCTGGGCGAGGTCCCTTAAATTATTTATAAGCTGTATTCTGTTCACAATAACGCTTAGGCTGTGAGTTATTCAGTCGAATCTAATATTTTAAGACACTGTTGAATATTTACGTAGAGCTAGCTATCTGTAAACAACTCGTGTACAAGACTAAAACCTCTTTGTTAATAGATTTATCTACAGAAGTCCTTTCTAGGGCGCGTTCTAAGGAAAATTGTATTTATTCTGGTCGCGGATCGCTTATTGCTACATTAGGTTATTATATGCCCTTTCGAAGTACCCACGGTGAGGATCAATGCAACTCGTTTGTATGCAACAGCTTGTTCCAATCGCTTGCGTTTTATTTGACAGGCGCTACGTTTTGACTAAGTGCCCAGTTTTATATAGACAAATTACTTTTATTTATTAAAGAGAAGAATTAGATTTTTTTATATACTTAAATTATTTAAAATATATTAAGTGTTATAGATAAACTAAAAAAAGGTAATGGTAGATACGGATTAGTGTAAAAAACTTGAATAAATTCATTTTCTAATAATTTGAGCGTAACAGGTTCAAAACTGTGCCTCGCTCTAAGCAATAATCCTTATTATCTTAGCTACAGATTGTTAGAGTCCTAATACGTAAATTTTTTTGTAAGTTTTCTATATATATAAAAAGAATCTACTATGACCTCGAAACTGTGGGAGATATATGAAAATTAAAAATAATGATGCTAAGAAACTGTAATTGACTCTATATATTAAAATATAATTGATTCTATAGAAACAATCGAATTAAGAAAGTTGTTAGCGTCTGAATACGTAAATAATTTTACGATAGTGCTCAGTTCAAATATTGACCAGCTTGTGCATACATGGCGTGCTGCACCCAATATTTCAATACACTCCTAAGCTATATCACGAAGTTGTATTTCATTTACTTTACCATCAAAATTACAAGAACTGGAATTTTCGCAGCTTGTATCGATATTTAGTTTTAATTTTGGCGTAAAAAGTATCTAAAAGCTATCAAAACTCAGATGGAAATGGATTGATGGACTGAAACTGGAAAATAATAATGGTTTTCAAAGTGGAATTAGAACTCACTATCTTAAGCTAAATAATATACCTTAGTTTATATATATAGAGGAATATAACTACTATGGCGTAAACTTTGAAAAGGCTAGAAAAAAAACTATTCTTTTTTTTATTTTTAATGTTATAAAGTATACGTACGGGTCCTACATATCGTCATATGTACGTGAGTCGCAGAGGCTGCAGATGCGTTCATCGGCATTCAGTTCCTAGGAAACGTTATATATAGAAGCCATGTGATGTTATTTTATTTAGTCCATTGTCTAGCTTCAATGGTTTGTCTACAATTGTATTATTGTAATTATAATGGATCGATTGGCTCGAAGGACGTTTCTATGTTTCTATGTATGGTTGGATGACATTGACGAAATAGTAAGTTAGTTTTTTTAATGTCAAGCGTTACGTAATATTTTGATTGAGTATTAAGGGTATCATTTAGTTTATTTTTTCGCCGTAAATAATCTATATTATATAAGAAAAAGAAAATAAAACGTTTGCATAGTCAAATGTAAATAAGTATATGATTTTCGATTCTAAGTTTTCGAGATACATAAGTCTAAACGCAGGTACTAACCAATACAAAGAAAAGTTTTCAATTCTAACCCAATTCAACTTTGACTTTTCATATATTTTACTTATTTCTCTATAAAATATATAAGAGCCGAAACGGACCTACATCTGTACATTATTATACAAGTATTATTTTCGTTTTACATTTGTTAATCAAATAGTAGTATGAGGATAAATACACACTCGAGGTATCGTGCGTGTTAATTACACTGTTGAAACACGCTTTTACGCATACCTGTTGTAGAGACACTTATTGTGTCAAATATTCTTTTAACTTACAAATGGTTATGTGTAAAAATTTATTAAGGAAATTAGCAGTTTCCATGGAATTCGATGTATGAAGAAATATACAAATATGATGTTACGGAGTAGATCTACTACTATTAAAAAATGTCATTTAGTCTCAAAGATTTGTAACTGGAATTTAAATGAAAAGCGAGATTTATTATAGTTCATAACTTATGGTAACACACATGTATTATTTAAAATTAAATAATAAATTCACACTAAATTTTCGAGAGAATTTAGATAGTTTTAATATAGTGTTTTATATACTATATAAAATTTATTGAATGATTGAAAGAAAAAAAACTATCAAAAATAAAAGTTGAACATTGGCTTGAAGGTAACCTATCTTGCAGTGAAGAGCAACACTAAGAAACTACTTCTCGAAATTCGTACGGGAAGGGTATTAAAAAAAATCCACGTTCAGAGTTGCGGGCTGCGACAAGTTTAATTTTCAGTATCCACTAGTATATTTAACAATTGTCAAAATTATTAGTATTTCCTATGCAGTAATTGATTCTCATGTGTGGCACTACAGCCGGTGCCATGATGTCATCGCATTACACACTTCAAAGATTTCGCGGCACCCTAAATGATTAGACTCATTAGTTAAGCCAACTTATCTCAATTGGTTATCGTGATCTACTTCTTAATTTTGTCGAATAAAGTTGGTGGAAGTTCCTTGTGGTCGACGATGTTGACCGTTGTTGGTAAATACGATTTACTAGAGAATTTGTTTGAAGAGTACGTGTATTGGTAATTACGTTGTTTTGGTCTCATATATTTTGTTTGTTTTTTATCATATAAGAGACGCGCGCAAGTTTTTAGCGCACTGGCACTGTAACTGACTAAAAACGAAGAGGTCGTGGATTCGATTTAATTGTAATCACTCAAGGATATTAATAATTTTTATTTTCTCACTGTGGTAACATTAAAAAAACATGGCATTCAATTCCACCAATTAACATACAATCTCTCGAAAGTTGGGTGTGGACGAGAGTGCCTGGAACAGAGTGCCATAACACTAATATCTTTTGACTACACTGCCATATGCGGGATATAGCGTGAAATAAAAAAAAAACATAGCACGGCTTGTATTCACGATGATTTTTAAATCCGTTCTCATTGTGTCCATTGTTTATATTTCGTTTGTTAGCATAATAATTCTTTTGGTCTATTTGGGCTAAGTGCAATGTTAAGGAGGGGTGACTAGACCCTATTCGAAAATTCCTCAAAAGCACCAAAAGTTCATGATGATGTAGAATAATATTGTGTACAAGTACAACATAAAACAAAAACAGAGGTTTTTAAGTATATATAAAAGTTAATTTAGGTTAGTTACACTAATAATTGAATACACTTTTATACAACAGATGAATAAATAAGTGGTTGTACTTGTATTTTATATTGTAAACTCAAATAATAGGGTCAATTGTGAAAATTGATTGTTCTTTCTGAGTCGACGAGTACTCTCGCCGTATAATGAAACACGAGTAGGTAGACACGTGGGTGGTAGTTGCGGTAATTAAAAATTATTGAAAAATTGCATGTTTCTTTTATTGTTACAAGTCTTTTGTAGAGTCGAGGTACGGTGGTCCTAGAGTCCTTTAGATTTTCACTTATCCTATGCAGATATGTCATCGCGTGATTATAAATTTACAATTTATGGTTTTTATGCAGGATAGGCAGAGAGAGCCTAGTGTTAATATCGGAGTATCTTCTCCACTTTACAGCCAATTTTTGGGACATTGCGTGTTGAGTGGCGGTGTTTAACGCCGTGCTTTGCCTTCATTCCAGAACGAAGAAATTAAATAAATTAATTCCCCCAAGCGAGAATCGAAATCATAAATATCGTGTTTACAGTCACACACTGTGCCAACGAGCTACGAAGACGGTCTCTAACAGAAATGTTATTATTTCGCGAAGGGTTTAAATTCAAACCTACAGCCATCGCATGTACAATTATACAATCCCCAACTTCCCCACGTAAAAAAAAGAACCATATATATATATATTCATATATATATTGTATATAATGAATTTATGTATTGCTGTACGGTATTGGTCGGTGGCGATGGTAGATGGGGTGACGGCATTACAGATTCATGTGGCGGCCCGAAGGGCTTCCACGTCAATGTTCCGAAGGCTATATGGCGGAGGTCGTTGATTTACTAAGGTGATATTTATGAAACTATAGTTAGGCTTTTGTTAGGCGGTAGCTTTGCCTTGAAATTGAAACTGAAAGTTCGTGGAATGTTTTTTTGTTTGTTTGTTTTTGTATACGGTATTGTTTATTGATCTATGTGTTATTATCATTGATGTTATATAAATTTGTTTGAACTTAAGAAACGATGATTGTGGGTTCAATCTCCATTGGGGGATAAATTGCTTTTTTCTCGTTCTGATAACAAGACAAGGTGAGGCGTAATGTTCTATTACTCAAAATGCAATATTTGCTAATGCTTGGGGAACAGATTGCCTTAACAAGGTTCCCTCTATCTCTAAACTGTTTTAAGCGAGACAGCGTGAAACCAACAAATATGATTATTTACTATACCTACTACTACTAAAATACTATAAGCACTTGAAAATGTTTACAATTATTAATATATTTTATTAATATTAGATGTTCTCAATGTGCCTTAGTAATGTGATTACAAAAGTCAATTACGTTCAATCGTCTGAATGAATGGGTTTGAATGGTATCGGCCATGTTTATTGACATTATAGCTTTAATCTAGTCGCGCTCTATACAAATGTACTAACTATATTGTTTAATTTTATCTTCACCTTTTGTTCTATTTAGATGCGTCTGGCTGTAAACACGAGGGTTGTGGGTTTGAATTCCATTCGGAAGAGTTAATTATTTTCATATCCTCACTCCGGCAACAAGTCAAAGTGGAGAACGGAATGTCTAAACACTAGGTCCATGCCTACACTACTAAATGCGGTGTACAAAGTGAAGTTAAAAAATGTAGTAAAAATAAGATAATATACGGTTAATAGGTACCTACTGAGTTTTCGTTGTATCCCTGTGGTTAATTTAGATAGAATTTTATTAGACGTTAATCTGCTTTGTCGTTCAGTACATTCTCGATGTGCAATATCATGTGTTAGAAATTTTGTCAGTCTTACAATGTATTGAGAATTTCCCTTCTTAATGTACGCTATTTAATTATCTTTGAAACTGCCGGCCCGTTCTGGTGTTTGTATATGTAATATAATATAATTTTTTCATATAAAAAATCAAGATTGTCATGAAGTAACTGTTTATGCGAGAATCGTGCCAAATTTTACTCTTGAAGTTTCATCAAAATCGATTAAGCTCTTTTCAATATTAGTCTAAAAGGACAAACATACAGAATAATAAAAATAAGATTTCGATAACGAACAGCTTTCTACAATTATTATAGTGATATTATTATATAATAATGATTACTTTAGTTAAAGTAATATATTTTTAGTGTCTTACTTGTCTTCACTAAATTGACTAGTTGGTTCTGCACGTGTTCTTCCCGAGCTTTAGTCGCGAGTAATGAGGCGTTATTGTGAGTCCAAGGGCAAACGAATACTTAGTTCAAAGCAAATAAACTCACCGCCTTTGACACGCTGCATTTTAGATTTTTTAACAGCAAAATTGTACTAACTCTAATAGAATACAGCGGAAGCTTTCCTTGTATAATGATATTATTTCATAAAAAAAAAACCTTACGCTATGTTCAACATAAGCAGGATAGGCATAGGAAACCTAGTTTCTGTTCCGCCAATTTTACGAGACTTGGCGTGTTGAGTGGCGGAACTCAACGCCGAACTTTCCTAACGATCCGCCGCTGCGCTGCGCCACTGGTCAATATTATTTCAAACTTTATACATATTATACGTGTGTATTAACAGAGAAAGATAAACAATTTCCAAACATAGGTTTCCTCCCAACGGGGTACAAGATTGGGTGAAATTGGTTTTACAATTGTTCAAAGTTTGTGTAAAAGTTGATAATTTATTTTATCTTCTCCTATTGGTACTTGTAGTGATTAAACATTTTTATTATTACCGATTTCAAAAGGAGGAGGTTGTTTCTCAATTAGCTTGGTATATTTTTTACAGCTTGTTTATAATTTTTGAAGATGAAAAGTAAAAGCTTGGTAATTTATCAATTTCTAACCAATTTAATGTCTTAGATTATCGTTTGTGGTCGTGGTGACGTTGTGGTATGAAGTGACATTGTGAACACCGCGTGTATTGTGGGTTCGATTATTTCCTCGCTCCAATAGATACATACAAATACATCCAATATTCTAGACAACGCTATAAAATTATGACCTTTACTAAGTATTCTTTAGAACAGTAGTACTTTTTCAATATAATTAAAACTAGAACTTCTTTGTGCATTTTTATTTGACATTATAATTTGTTTTTTTTGCAATTTTCATTAATTTCCCATTATGAAATGTTTAAAACAGCTTCTTTTAGCTGAAATGGTGAAATATTCTCCACCGCTATAGTACAATATGGTGTTTCTGTTTATCTTTTCAAAGTTTCTGAATACAAGTGTATGAATCAGTAAAGTAGCGAGTTGTGTGCAGTGTGCGTGAAATGAGTTTCGTTAGGCCTATTATGGCTCTATTGTTGACCTTTCGGTGTCGACGTTTGAAATATGAAATTTATGAATTATATTTTGAATCTTCCGACAGAATTCCATTATAATATATCCTAAGCAAAAATAATATTAACCTTTCCAACTTTAAATTTGTTCAAAGCTCTCGAGTTATTATGTTAATTTAGCTTTTTTTAAAATATTTTATTTACATTTTAATTGCTATCTTGTATTAAAATCGTGTTAAAATTAATTTATTCTTATGTTTATGCGTCTCTCGTTAATTGCTGTGGTCACTCACGAGGCTAGTAGGGACACTTCACTATGATCTCAAGTGTTGATTTTTGTTGAATTTCATTTTTTTATTAAAATTGTACCAATTACTTATAGAACATATTGCCACTGTACTAAGGTATTTTACTTTGTATATAGCAGGGTAGGCTACGTAGTACTAGGACACTGCGTTTCACACGCTCCGCCAAATTGTCCAGACATTAAGTGCTGCGACGGAATTCAACACAGCGCTATGTCTTGTTACCAGTGCGAGGAAATGAAAAGAATTCGTCCTCGAGTGGGAATTAAACCGACAATCTTCGTGACAGCGTCTTGACCGCTCTAATTTAAAAAAAAATGAAGTGAAACGAAAATCTGCGAACAGCTTTTCCTGTTTGTTAAATCCCACCAGTAACTCCTCGATTCAATCGAGATGCATTCCAAATAAAGATCTCAACGGCTGAAATGTAATTTCTGTCTCGTTTGGAATGTTTGTGCTCGCCGGAAGTCGGTTCTGATGGACTCGACTCCCTATTGCTTTCAGATATTACCATTTGGCTTGACGTTCATTTGGTATTAAATGAATTTCTTGATTTGTTTTTGTAAATAGTATTATAACATATAGTAGGTATATATTATATTTAGTTTTTAAAGGATTATTTAAATATATTTATGTAAACTTTGAATCTAATATATTTTTCTGTAGGATATCTATAGGGAAGATTTTGACCAAAATCTGTAATGTTTCAATTTTAATATACTAAGTATTATACTTGATATTAAAATTAAATTTTATTAAACAATGAACCTAACTTATGATTATTCGATATATTACATTTTGTAACGATTATATACACTTTCTTATGAATTCATCACTTCTTCTTAGTTAAGTTATTCTTCATATTGCCTCATTGGTAAATATTTTTACAAAGACAAACAGTACTATATTATAATAAGGTATTCGAACAATCGACCTCCATACAGTGATTTGTGAAGATTTTAATAGTCAAGTGCATTAAACCCGTACATCTGGTGTATCTCATAGTGGCGGTCGATGGCGCGACATATTCAATCCACGAGCGATGATAATTTCGCGGATAAATATCTCAAGGTCACTCCGACCTACATTGCAGCCAGCCTGCACACGTTCGGTTCATTTTCCTACCGCAATGTTTGCCCAGTGAGGGAAAACAATAAGCTGTGTTAGCAAAAACTACAGTCAAAGGCATTTACTTTGTAAGCACCCTTTTATTTTTTTTTGTGGAGCCTCAGGATTTACTGATAAGGTTTAGTGATAAGACACTCTGGTTTTTACTTCCGATCTGCCACGACTTAAAGCCGCACATTTTATAATTTAACTAGCTAAACTAAAAAGTTTTTAATACTAAGAATTCTTAAAATAAATATTTGCTTTATAACCATCACGTTAGATATTTTCCACACGGACATAAATTATTTATTTCTCAAAAATAAAAAAAAAATGTTTCCCTAAAAATTAGTTATATCTAAATTGGTACATAAGGTTCAGTGCAAATCGACCGGTTACATAAGTGGGGGCGCGGTGTAGCCGAAAGCTTACGTAAGTACGTCTGGAAGCTTTACTGCGAGAGCTGGGGGTTCGCTCCAAGTTACCCCGGATCGCGGGAAAGCTCAAACTTCGACCGCTCGCGAGTCTTACGCGCTAATTACCATATCGGATGCATATCGTATAATTTTAATATACGATTTTAGATATTGAAAATGTTTTATTTATTATTATTAATTTGTTAATAATCTTACATCTATTAAGATAGTAATTATATATATTTATATTAATTTAGATTACTTTTGGCTTCACCGAGTAATTTTCTCTAGTGAATATATTTGCTATTTGAGATTTCGTCGAGTGGTGAACTCGATTGCTTTACAAACATACGTGAAACGGACATCGTCAACGGTAGTGCGGACTCCTCGGCGTAGTTTCGTCCGGTGTCAATATTTACTTCGCCGGCTGTACTTACGGCGGCACTCTCTCAGCGCACTTCCCGGCGAAACGAATGTTAATCATCACACCAAGTTATGTGCACTTTGTGTGATTATAGTGTAAACACTACACTTAAACTTTTGCCACTATCAAAAATCGAGGGTTTCTTTCCTTTTTTTTTGGAAATTCGCGAGAAGCATGTACGTTCTGCTCGGCGGTCGGCACGCAACTAACGCGGGTGCCGGCTACTCCGACTGTTGGAGTACGATACTGCCAAATGTGGATTTTCCTTGGTTTTTGGCTTATGAGAGGGAAAGTTTTGTTTATTTTTCCCACTTAGTTTGTCTTAATTTACTTCTTTTATTGCAATGTAAATTATCGTTTTCATTATTGCAAACTTGGCTTCGTATCGACACTAAAATAAGAAATAGGATTTTTTTTGTACATTTTTTTACGGTCTATGTAGTGGAGCTTGTCAATTTGATATTTTATAGCTGGAACGCTTTAATAACGTTTCAAGAGCTTTGACATGAATTAAGCAATTAAGATTTCAATCATTTCAATTTGAACATTTTTTATAAATATTTGGTCGATACAAGGATTATGACTCTATATTGTTTGAGATGTGCGTGTGCACTCCAATGCACAAGGCTTTGCGTGTTGAGCAGGAACTCGTTGCCGCGCTTTCCCTTGTTACCACAGAAATGAAAATTAAAAATTCTATTCCCCCAAGAGAGTGAATCGAAGCCACAATCGTCGCCTTTGTGCTCCTGCGCCATGACGGCCTTAAATCGCTATTATATAAAAAAATAGCAAGATATATGTTTATCTGTAGCAAAAAAGCAGATTTTTTATAAAAATTGTGTATTAAGCGGCGGCGAAGTTAAGGATTGTGCATTGCAGTCAGAAAAAAATCTTCATGCTTTTTCTCGCTTAGTAGGGTAATGGGAATCTAGTGTTAATTCACCCCGTTGCGAGTTGAGCGCTCAACGCCGCGCATTGTGTTATATGAAAATAATTAAAATAATAAATACAGATTTGGTAGAAAATTGGGGAATGAAAGTGTTTTAACGGGAAGGGAGTGTTAACTTAACACTAGGTTACCAGGTTCCTTCTGCGTAACAAAACAGGGGTTTTGCGAAGGTCTATATATTAATTATTACCTGAAAGTCGAAAACGAAGTTGCGCGTAAAGTATAATAATATGCTGCTTGCAGAACGTAGATGCTAGATGGATTAAAGTGGAAATATTTTGCTCAGCTTAGGCTTTTTGGGTCAACATCGCAGTCAGGCGGAGAAAGACCGACGGCAAGTGCCACAACGTTGTACATAAGTGCTGCTGTTATTATAAATGCACTTTAATTTAACTAACATATCTCCGTATATAATATTATCTCATAAAGATTTAGACACGTGGCAAAATTTTTAAGATAATTTTCCCTTTTTTAAATGTTTTCTTTTTTTTTTTTTAATTTTTATTTTCTTTTGAATAACGTATATTGGTTTTTAAAATAGTTTTTAAGAACTTCATACTAAATTGTTTATGTGTTTTAAAAACGAGAATTTAGTTACAATTTCGATACAAATGTAAAAAGCTTTTTAATTTAAAAAACAGCGATTGGGCAGCGACTGACTATAAACACGATGGGAAAAGTAGCAACTAGCTCTAATTTTAATACGAAAAAGCACCAAAAGCGAGCTCAAAAAAAATAATAATAATAATATTCTCTTGCACATGCATGTTTAAAGTTTTATTAAACTAAAGAATGCTTTTTAAATATTCAAATATTTCCTAATGTTGACAATAATAATCATTGAAACTTATCGTTTCTAATGAAAATATACGTAACATAATCTAATCCCCTAATAGAATGTTGTAAGCACGATCCCGAATATTGTTTGTGCACCCGAGTATCTAATACAGGGATTACGCTCTACACACTTATCCTACAGTTCAGTTTCCCGACGGATCTACTTTACCCCTTTTTGAAGCATACGAGTGAAGTTAAATATTAATATTTTGTAGGACATATACGAGTATTTTATTGAAATGTTGTATATTGGCATGTTATAGGATTTGAAACTACATTAGTAGAACTTTTAACCTAGTGTTAAGATATTCCGTTCCCGTTAGGGCACTTCCGGTCCCTACTTTCTGTCCGAATCCTGAATTGCGCATTAAGTTAGGAAATGATGAATAAAATTATGTTCATTTCCACATTCTAGTACACAAAACATGGTTCCTTTTTTTTCAGCTTCTCTAGTATCTCGTGGTTCAATTTTATCGCGTATAATATTTTAAATACATTTTAATATATTATAAAACATATTATTTTATAGAGCCACTAGAGAATTTTATTACTTTGGATTTCAAATCTTGAGTAACATGTAAATATGATAATATTTATAGCACTTTTATACGAAAAGAGATTTTTTCTGGTAAAAGTTTATTATCTTATAGACTTTTTCAACATTGCGGAAAAAGAGGATTCTTTATTTAAGCAACTACCCATTTGAAGTCTATTTGCTTTTATTTTATAGTGATCTAATTATTGTTTTATTAAAATTTTAATTAAGCAGAAAAGATGAATGGCTAATTTATTTTTGTAATAGAATTTGTTTTTAAACTAAAGTAGCGTTGCGTGTTGAGTGGCTGAACTCAACGCCGCTCTTTGCCACGACACCAGAGCGAAGAAATGAAAATATAAATGTAAATAAATATTTCGTCAACAATATTTATTTCATAAAAGACATGGCGGCTTAGTAAAACTTTTTACAGTATTCTCCTTTAGTAAGCTGTCTCTAAAAGAAGTAATCTATTTCGTTAAAATTAATTTAGGTCGTCGTTGCAGCGCCCTAACTCACTGGCTAGCGCAACCGCACATATACTTAAGCAAGTTTCATACATTTCAAATATGCAAATAAATATTGTATACAATTTAGAAATATTCATTAAAAAAAAGATTCAATAATTGTACGCCGATGTTTCAGCGCCACAGCGTTCGATTCCCACTCGGTGGATGAGCTATTTTCATTTCTCCGCACTTTTAAGAAGACAATAAGTTGCGGCGAGTTCCGCCACTGAACACGCAATATATTGAAAATTGGGTATTGCGACGAACAACTCATTTATTCATAATTCTATCGATGTTTTTGTTTTTTCAAAGTTTGTGCTTAATTTGAGCTGTTATTGTTCAGGCTGTTCCTGACTACTTTGTATTATTGTATTTTTGAATTATAAATATGCGTGACCCGCTCTTTTGTGTGCGTGGTATTTAAGGCGTAAAATGTAAAATCCAGTTATTTCTCGTTTCCAAACGGATTTTAGTTCCAGTCCAGCTCGACGGCCGCAAGCCGAGGTTCGACTTCCTCACAGGCAGCCCATAGCACATAGTGCTTGCTTTTCTTCAGGGACAGAGTACCCTCTTCCCTACCTCCCCGGTGCCCAATAGGGCTAATAGCATTAAACTCATAATCGAAAAAAAGTGATTTTGAGAAATCCTTTCTTAATGTTAAATCTGAACTCTCTAAGAAAAATATTCTGGCCTGATTGTATTAAGATCGATGTTAGGTTCCGCCACTCAACATACTTTAACCCCCCATGTACCCCCCATTTTTGCGTTGAAATTGGATATCACTTAATCAATAGGGATATATCAGTAGGGTCTCTGTACTGTTGAAATAGATGGGGCATAAAAATAATAACAGTTACTTGTTTTTCCATAAATACTTATTCTGTAACTAATAAATTAGTTACAACGGGAATAAACTATAATCGTAGAGTGTTCTTGTTAATATGTAATTTATTGCCAAAGATATTGCAAGGGAATATAGATTTGCGCGTAAACAACTATGATGAGTAATGTTTCCACGTGGTCGAGATTACTGATATCTTTTATCTCCAATCATTTTACCGTAATAATACTTCTATAGATAGTGTGCAGTCGCCTTATTGAAAAACTATGTAAGTTCATTGTTATAATAATTGAAATTAATCGGAAGATGGTTTGTAAAATTTGCGTTTGATATCTAAATTAGTATTTATATTTTATTTTAGTATAGAGTGTAGTGAAAATTTGAGAGTCACATCACTCTTCTGTGTTTTGAGCTTATAGCTGATGTTCTTTATACAAATAATTCACTTTCCATTGATGTATTCCATTCATATATTTTTTTCTATAAGATTCTTCTCTTCGCCCTTATATTAACTAACTAGTCGTCTGCAGTACCTACGAGTACATCTTGTGTTGTGTGGACTTAAAGTGGTTAAATAGAAAATCTTGGATTTTTTTATTTCTATAGGAATTTCGAGAAATCTTCTCAGAGAGCTCCCCTGTTCTCTTTTACCTTCGAAGTACCTAAGCTAAATTTACACATAGTCCAGTAGTTTCGTGAGCGCTTTGGTTCCAATTTAGTCAATAATGTAAGCTTATACTTTAGTAAAACTAACTTTACGACGACGTCACAGATTACACATGTTGTTTTCTCAAAAATACAATATATTGCTTAATTTTTATCGAAAATTTCATTTTGAATTCTCACCTCTTGTCATAGACTTAATAAAGCAAAGAAAGCATAAATTATAATTGGAATTTCTCAATATAAATATATACTATTAACGCTATGATTTTCATTTAGTATGTAAGGTATTATTAAATCACGGTAACTCACGGCGAGCGATTTCTGAGGGCGAGCTAGCTTCATTAATCTGGCTCATTCATTATTTAAGCAGAAGTGGATTACGGCGGGCAACGGGTTTTACTGCTATCCATACATAGCTTTATATATATGTGTGTGTGTGTATGTTTGTTTGTTTATAATAAATATTTATGTATGTACACATCTATATTTAAACTTTATTGGTAGTTGGTTGAAGTTTATAAGACCGTCGCGTCGTGATGCAGTGTGATATCGTCTGATTGTTAACAAGATGATTGTTGAATCGATTTTACATGTTTAATAATTTTATGTAAACTATTTTCAGCTCCTTCCTCTTATATACAAAGCGCGACATTGAGCTCCGTCACTCTCGGAAAGTAAAGAGGAAAATGGAGAATCAAGTGTATTATCATTGGGTTCTCTGCTTACCATTCGGAAAGAGTGAAAAAGTCGTTGATTATATTGTTACCACATTAGCAGGAATAAATAAAAAAATCTTCCAGATACATTTGTATTTTAAAGACACCATTTAGTGACGGAACTTAACGCCGCGGAATATTTATATTTATTACAAGAAGAAAACAATACTATTATATATATAAGTCCTAGTTGTAATTGAACTCCCAACTATCGCGTATACAATATATGTACTTTAGTATGTTTATTTTATAGCTTTGTTAGTGCTCGCAACAATGAACTGTTGAATGCATTTGTTGCTTGTATACACTTGTATACCGCCCGCCGGTCCGCTCATATTTACGGTGTTTCTCATCGCCTTTTGTTTTCAACTGGCTGCTATGGATATCTATCTACATATATGTAGTAACGTATGTTTGTTTGTGTACAGATATTGCATTTCTATTTATTGTTTTAGCTTTCTAGTTGTATTGAATTTTGTTTTTTTTATGTATTGTTTTTGTGTAGGTTTATTTTGTTCGGTTTTACTAGAACTTCTGGTGTAGGTATTTTTTTGTGTATGATTGTTAATTTACTGTTATAATATTTCAAACATTTTTTTTTTCAAACGTATATATTGTATATGTATGTACGTAGCGGGATTCGAAGCCGCCCATCTGGAAATCATCCAAGTTTTCTGATTTAAATTCTTATTAAGCTACGTGGAAATTCTTATACGCTTAATACACAATTGCCTATGTGACAAAGAATTCTTTCAAAATGAAATAAAAATATGCCCAATTGTGGCCCACGCGTAGATATATATGACTGTAAATGCGACAAGTTGTGGGTTCGATTCCCATTTGAAGAAATGAAATATTTAATATCTTCGTTTCTCCACTTTGATTATAAATTCAAATTCTGAAAATCAACAAACAATGCCCCTAGAATTCAGCGGAAAGTGGGGAACGGCAATGTCTTAATAAGAACAGAGTGTCTTGATACTAGGTTCCCAGGTTGTCTTCTTCTATTCTATGTGCTAGATACAGTGCGAAGGTAAATAAGAATATACTGATAATTTAAGTACCTACTGTCCTTCTGTGAAGCAATTGAAATTCAGCTTTTTATTAAAATAATCTTGGTTCTATAAAGCTATCTTTTCTTTACGACTCGAATCAAATGGCTTGTGAGTTACCAAGTTAGCCAATTTAAGGGCTTAGGCTATTCACCAAACGAGGCGCAATTTGTTATGGAAAGCAATAGCAATAAAACTGGGCTGATGTAATGTTGTAGATATCTGACTTCAAGCGGTAGTAGTGAATTGAAATTTCACTTTGGAGGACGGTATCTAAAATTGCGGGTTCGAATCCTCGTTGACGTTAATATATTTTTTTGTTTTTTTTTTCAATATTTTTTTTTTACTTAGTGTGGAATAATAGTTTAATCACCGTATCAAATTAAAGATTGTAGATCAATGTGAATATATATCTGTTATAATGACGAACTTAAGTTTAAGGCCGTTTGCACTGATTTTGTATAAAATTAACTACACAAATTAGTTGGTAATTTTTTTTAAGATATATCTATAAATTGTCACGTTTTTTTCATTTTTTCATTCTTTATTTGTATTGTAAGCACTGATTGCTTGCCTAATTTCCTATTGGCTCGTTCACGGGAATTACCCTATAGGTTTTGATTACGTCGGAAATTTCATACAAAATGCAGCATAAACGATGTATAAATATTCGCATTTTTTGATTGCGTTGACTTAAAAGCTGTGCTTCGAGCGCTGAATATTTGATATTATTATCTTAATATTTCCACACCATCCAATTTTTATGGCATCGACAGAGAGACAAACAGACGGTCAATAAAGCGTTCCTACAAGGATTAAATTTTTTCTTTTGAGCTACGAAATCCCAAACACTGTTAAAATACATTAACACGTTTTCATAGATATTATTTACTATCAAACTACAGTGTATTTTTCTAGTTTACCAATAAATAAAGATTAACCACGATACTAAATTATGGAAGTAATTGATTGGCAAAAGTGAAATCAATCTTACTTATTGTTGAGAAGCAATCAGATATATCTTCTTATTAGTTGCGATAAACTCCGACTGAAACTAGAGCACGCCTAAATTTCTTGGTCAACTTAATTACCGATTTGCAATCTGTTACGTCCGCTTTTGTAATCTAAGGCGTGTATAGTAAACTGGAGTACTGGAACGGTGTCTTGGCTCTACGCCAGCAGTGTCAATGTCATGAACGCGGTTTCTCTACGTTGGTTTTAGGTTCTAATATGCTTTTGTATACGCAACCTTTGTTTGGTTAAAGTGGAAATTTGGTTAGAGTATAGAGTGGAGAGATAAGAATCATTCATTTCCCCGAGGAAATACGTCCTCTGAGGGGATATTCCACCGATTAGGTATATAAGGGGTCAAATTTACAATTACTGAGTTCACAGTAAGATATTGCGCCAAGATAGGCTCTATTGACATGATTTAAAAATATATTTTTTTATCTCTACAAATTGTAGACGCGACTGCTGTTGGTTCGATTTACACTCGGGAAATAAAATATTTAACATTTTCATGAAAATAAGACAAAAGGTACAATTTATCACACACCCATACATTTATATGAAAAGTGAAAAATATTCGTTCATTTAAAAAGATTACTATAACGTGGCGCTATTTGTATTCAATTTGATTACTGATATTGAGTTGACTTTTAAATTGATTGGATTCCAGTCTGCATTATTACCTTTCGTTTACTTGATGTGCTACGAACATTTGCTACGAAACTGTGTGATAGTACAAGAGAGTACGATATAATATGAAGTATTAGTGTGATACCGAGCGAAAAGCTCGGCGTTGAGTTCCGCCACTCAACACGCGATGCCTCTGTGTCTTTGCCTACCCTGCTGCGTGCGGGATACAACGTGAAACCGACTTGATTTATTTATTTATTAATAATGTAATAATAATTTAATTAATAAAGTAAAATATTAATAATGTAAAATAATGAAGCCAAAGGAACAAATGTGTGACTGTAAACGCGACAAATATGGATTTGATTCTCACTCGGGGCAGTAAAATATTCCTAATTCCTAAGGATTCGGCAGAAAATAGGAAACGGATTGTCTTAACATTAGGTTTCCTCTGCCTATCCTTTTGTATACAGCGTAAAGTTAAGAAGAAAGCTACTTTAATTGAGATTAGATGAAGAAAAGCAATATGTACAAGACTATTTTCAATTGATAATCTTTATACTTTATTTCAATTGATAATCTTTATACGACCTATGTGTAAATATATATTTATCATATTATTTCTTTTCAGGTAAGCACGTCATTAGTTCAAGATTGAAGCACTGGTATGTTATGTTGTATTATGAATATAATGCCTATTTCTTTCTCTTATACAGAATTTTTTTATTTTATTTAAAACCAAGCAACCAAAATATTAACTTAAGTAATTAGGCGCTACCAATTTACTCAATGTTTATCTAACTCACAACTTCGCTGTACGAGTACGTATACTTTATATAAACAGAGGAGAACGCTCCAAACAACATCTAATATGTTTCGAACAATTTATATTTGTGTAATGAGTAATTCTGGTTAATGGAATAAAAACAAAATTATTAGAACGTAGTTAATTATAATTTGTGAGTAATTGAAATTTAAAGTTAGTAGTATACAAGATTTTCCTTGTGGTTCGGCTGCCTCTGTTCTCAATTGGAAGTCTAGAGTCAAAGTCAAAGTCTATAACAACATACAACGATATTTTAAATGCCCGATGTGAGTCTTTAATTGAATTAATATAACTTATAGCTTTCCTCAATTATTGGACTATTCAACACAAAAAGTGTCGTAAAATGCTAATTTATGAAAATTAAGCTCTATTTGACCGTAAAGTAGGTTATAAAATTTAAATATTTTTTACTTGTGGTTATTAAATGTATTATAAACAAGTTATTGATAGAGCCAATTTAGCTCATAATAAGTCAAAAATAAAAAATGTTAAGTAATTACTTTACTGTACAATGTTTTCTTTGCATTTGTAAATAAAAAAATAAACGTTGACCTACAACTATAGAAATTCTCCTACACTAATAATCTCGCAAATACATGCAATCTTAAACATTTTATTCAAAGAAAAAACCACAACGGGAAAAATATATTAGGGGAAGCAATGCCCCTATAAAGCCAACTCTAAAATACGTTTTATTATACGTATAGATAATGCTTTCAAAGGGGTTTCGCTATGGCTGTTCCTTTGGCGAGTTGCCAGGTCGTGCCAATGTCAATGGCACGTGACGTAGCGCAGGTTAGACCGATATTTACGTTCATATTTTGGCAAGAAACTAAAAAGCTTTGGTAGCTTTATCCCAAAATAAGTAGATGAAAGTTTGTTTGGCTTCTAGTGCTATCTTAGTTATGTTGGTGGTATTAAATATAGAAATAGATAACTACATATCTGTTAGTTATGACAACGAGAATTCCCAAGTTCCCTCTACTTACCCTGCTATGTGCGACATACAACACGATTTTTCATTTCTGGAGGCATTGTGTGTTGAGTGGCGGAATCCAATGCCGTTGTTTTGTTGCTTTACCAGAGCTTCGTATGAAACCCACATCCCGTCGCGTTAACAGTGGCAGGCCTGTGCTCCTGCGTCGCGACTGACTTCATGCTGAAACTGAAATTTCCAAATGAAAACTGTAAAACTACGTATAATTTGTTATTATTATAACAAACGTGTAGTGTGATTATGAGCGAAAAAGTTGTAAAACGTTATATTTATTAGTTATTTCTTATCTCGTTCAAGGTGACGCCGCGGTGACATACAATTTTTTTTATTATAGCAGATAGCTTTATTGCGTATTCGAAAACCTATCATAAAGGATGTTGTATAACGGCCGGTTGTATGGGCGGCGTGGTCGTCGATATTAGCATAGGTGGGTGGCATAGGTTGATTTCGATATCGTTTTCATATGTTTTTGATAAGCCTTTGTTAAATTGTTAACTAACTATGTGAATTTACGTTTATTTATATACTTTTTCATTTGTAGGCATTTAACGCATTTTTATATGTATGTAAAGATAGTCTTTCAATAAAAGACTATAAGAGAATAAAAAATTATATAAGAGACTGGTCTCAGCGAGGGAACTGGCTTTAGTTTACATAGATGAAGCAACAATTATTTTAAAAATATAGTAAATAATAAAACATTAAATCAACACTAGGTATATTTTTGTAAAAATCATAAAATTTCCACAGCCGCCAAATGCAATAATGGTATATCTAGGGATCCATTAAAATTCACGGGACCCCTAAAATTTTAAATTACGTTCTCAAATAGCAAAGTAACGTAAATTGTCCACATAATTCAATTCCGTGGAACGGATAATACCCGATGCAATTAGCCGGGCCGGGTAGCTTGTGCCTTATTACGGAATCGTTTTGTAATCGTTTCGCCTTCTCACCTTCTATCGGGTTGGGTAATGGCGTCCTGGCTCCTTTGTTTCCTGATAACGGTACGAAATTAAATTGCTACTTGCCCTTTTTTTTAATTTTCATTTATATTTAAGGTTTTGTTTAAAATGGAAATGTAATAGTGTGTATGTAGAATATGTTTGTTATGTGATTGGAATACATTCTATAATAGCTTGTGAGATGTAAAAAAGCCTTTGTGGCGCAGTTGTACAGCTTCTCAGACTAATAACGATGAGGTTCAATTTCCACTTGAGGAAATGAAATATTTAATATTATCATTCTTCGGTTGTGACGAGGCAAAATGCAGCGGTTAATTCCGCCACTCACCATCTCGCCGGAGTGTGGGGAACGAGAGTGTCTTAATGAAAAATGGAGTATATGATGTGACTTAATATAGAGCCCCAAGTTCCCTTAACTACCTTGATAGGTGCGGGATACAGCGTGAAGCTATAACAAAACTCTATGTAAACGTAGTGTACACATAGGATAGGAAATCGAACGTAGGTACATATGTTCCCCCATCCACATTAAACAATACCTTCCTCGCCGATCAATAATGAAGTACAAGTCCACTGCAATCTTTGTATTGACGTTGTAAGGTTCGATGGCTAAGCTTTGTTTGACGCTGACAATGGAAGCGGTACGGAACATTGTCAACGGAATGGTGGTGAAGTGGACATAGCTCTGATAGCTCGCTTCTGCTTTGAATTCTTATTTCGCTTGTTGTGTTATAATTATAAATTGAACTTCAATTTCGTTCTTTTATACTTTAATATCTGCATCCCGCATACAGCAGGGTAGACAGGGAGAACATAGTGTTAAGACACTTAATTAATATACGTTTATATAAAGTAAAATAACTCAAAATTGACATCAATAGAAAATAATATAATAAGTAGACTTAGTATTATGGACAATCCATACCTATATTACAAATTCGAAAGTAACTCTGTCTGTGTCTGTCTGTCTTTAACGCAATCAGGGCCAAACTGCTAATTTAATTACAACCGACCGTTGCTAAGTAACGATTTGCAAAGAAATAAGAAATGAGCTTTTTTAACGCATCTCTCTATTAAAAACTGAAAATAATTTCATAAATATATTTAATAAATATTCGTATAATTCAAGCAATATATATATATATATATATATATATATACTTATACGCAGATGGGCTCTTTTCATAAAGAGTAAACAAAGTGGAGAAATATATATTTATCAAGAAAATTACGGAGCTACGGCGACGCTCTGCTACACACAAATAAGCTTTTTATAGTAATTTTAAGCAAAAAACGTGAGCTTAATAACTATAAATCTGGTATTATGGTTATGTCTGCGTCTTTTAATATATTTTTATATTAATTTTATTTTAAACTATGTCAATTTATTTTAATCTTTTTTCTAATAAAAATAAACTAATTTGTAGACATCTAAGAAAAGAAAATCGTGTAAAACATCAAATACAGCTCCATTGTTATTTCATACATAATCATTTTATCAGTATATTTCCTTGTTTTACTAAAAATAATAAATACATATGAAATGAAAAGTGTTATAGAGGCGTAAATTTATAAAAGGCGGTGTGCCATCTGTGGCGCGGATCGTTCATGTTCCGTCTTTTTGCAGAAATGAAATCCGAATCTAGAATTTGTAGGTCATCGATTTGTTTTCGCATATTCAGTGGATCTGAGGGGATCGATGGGGTTCGTTATAGAGAGTATTCTGATTGTTAAAGGCAGATCTTATTTTGTGTGTACGTAACTATAGTTTCTAGTTTGTTCTATGTTCATTGTTTTATCATAGTTTTCTAATTATTTTTAGTAACCACATTGAAAAATATTAAATATTAAGTTTTCCAAAAAAAAATAAGAGAAAAAGATGAATTGGATTTCTTAAATACATAATTCTAAATAAATTTCTTCTTATATGTATAAGAATAAACGCCTTCTAAAACATATTGTAGCTGTAAAAAATGAAATAGCAGCTATTTTACGCTTGTCGAAAGCTCTACACACGTAACAGTTCGGTAACCGTTCAACCGACGCCCATTTTTCAACAAAGAAAAAACCCGTCAAAGCTCAGCTCTGTAAATAAAAGATGCGTTTATGTTATACACGAATACACTGTTTGTTGTTTACACACATATTTGATCGCTTGGCTTTTGGAAGTTTATCTCGAATATGTTGTGATTTTCCGAAATTCCTTCAAATTTCCTATGGTAATAACGTTGTTTTTGACTTTCACGTTGTATCTTGAATATAGCAGGGTACGCAGAAGTAACCTGGGAATCTAGTCTCTTTAAGACGCTTCTGTGTGTTCCCAAACTTCCACCGATTTGTGGATGTATTTCGTGTTGAGTGGCGGAAATCAACGCTGCCTCGTTTCCAGAGCTAGGAAATGAAAATTTAAATTATTTCATTTTCTCGAGTGGGGTCGAACACACAACCTGTCGCGTACATTCGCACGCTTGTGCCCCTATGCCACCACTGGCCTCCTGGTAAGTACATCATACTAACGTAATATAATAATGTTACATAAGAGTATACTTAAAACTATAAATTAACTCTTTAAAGTTTAATGAAAACGTTGTAAGTGCGCTAGTTAGCCTAATGAAATAATAAATCGTAGAACACGACCGTCTAACGAGTCGCTAAGCTAGCACGGCGACCGATGTTGTTATCACAAATTATTTTATAGCCATACGACTTTCTTAAGTACCATTTTGTTAATATTGCTTCGGGTTCATTGAAGTCTGGATATTATTTTTTTATGAAGACAAAAAAATCTAAAAATAAAAAATTAAAAGTCACTCCTTTCTAAATTATTCCTTTAAAAACAAAGCCATGCGAAACACCGCCGTATAAAGCCTTTATGACAAACTTAAATACTCTTCGTAAGGTGTACATCTCTTTTTAGCTTATAATATTCTAATACTAGATTTGTCCTAATCCAACTGCACCAATGGGACGCTCTTTCTTTATCCCGTATATAAGCAGAGGGAACCTAGTGTTAAGATACTTAGTTCTCCAATATTCGGGACATTCCGTATAAAGTGGCGGAACTCACCGCCGCGACTTATCTTTTGTATTTTTCATAATATAATCGAACTTACATCCTTTACAGTCAGACTCTGTGTTGTTGCACCAAAATGGCTACATTAAAACTTATAATGAAAATTTTAAAGAATTTGTATTTTTAATGATATATCTGTATAATTCGTCGAGTAGATTCATTTTAATATAATTTTACGAGCAATAAAGCGTTCGAACGGCATGAAGTCACGTTTCATATTCGAATGTAAGCTCAGAAGGGGCACTAGACATAATCACCTTATTTCACAAATGGAATAAATTTTCTTATTTACTGTAACGTCCATATAAATCACTTTGAATATATTTGTTCAAGACACGACGCGCTGGCAATGTGACGTTATTTTGTTATTTAATTTTGAATGTTTTAAATTTTTATTTTTTGTATATTTTTTTTACATTAAAAAAAATCCGTAATGGCGCAGCGGCACAAGGATGTGACTGTAAAGCGACACACGAGGAAGTGAAATATTTATTTACGTTTTCCATTTCTTCGCTCTGGTGTCGAGGCAAAGCGCGGCGCTGAGTTCTGCCACTCAACACGCAATGCCTCCAGAATTCGGCAGAAAGTGGGAAACGGAGTGTCTTAACACTAGGTCCCCCCTGCCTACCCTGCTATGTGAGTATGGGAGTATTGAGACACTTACTTTCCGCCAGATTTTTCGAGGCATTGAGTGCTCCTTTGTGCGAGGTTCCCTTTGCCTACCCTGGAGGGTCGCTAGAATATATTAATAGTTCTAGAAAACATTCTAAAATAGACATGTCATAATAATGTTTGCCATTACGTAAGGGCTATGAAATCTTGTCTAGAAAGTAATAATTGAAAGTTATTTATAGATCTAATAACAAGTTGTCGTTGTTTTCTTAGAAAATAAGATCAGTTTTCTGATGATGTTTAGTGTATCCTTTTTAACCGATTTCTGTAAGAAAAAAAAAGGTTATCAATTCGGCTGTATTTTTTTATTTTTGTTTTTATGTTTGTTACCTTATAACTTTTAACCGATGGGTGGCGACTGGGTGAACCGATTTTGATATTTTTTTTTTATTTGAAAGGTGAATGGTCCCATTTTTTTTGATCCATGTCTGACAATGGTATCTATGAGAAAATCACATAAGTCTTAAATTTGCATTAGGTATGTGCGCGACAAATAGACGAATAACTCAATGTCCTGCCAACCGATTTTGATGATTATTTTCATTTTTTTTTATTTGAAAGATACACTTCAAGGATAATTTGGTGACAGCTTGGTTAGGTTCCGATTATGGGATCCGGTCAACATTGAGAAAGTTAGTTTTTTTTGGTAATAAATTGATTATACTGTAATAGTTACTAACATTTTTTTTTTAAATTGATGTCATAAGTGAGATTCCTGATCGTTGCATTTCTTTACAACCATCCTCAAAAAAGAGGATGTTCTCATTTTCAACCAACTTCGAAAAAGGGAGATTCCCAATTCGCCCGAATCCTTTTTATGCATGTTCTTGTCAATATACCAAAATGTGACTTTGCAGAAAAATAATACCTAATTAAATGAAGTTTTAGATAGGACAACCACAACCACTTGTTGACAACCACTACCACCACCATCACCACTTGCTTAAGAAGCATCATTTTAAGATCTACCCATCACTTAAAATCGTAAAATAAATTAATTTTTAACAAAAAGAAAAACCGACTTCTAACTACGAACTAAAAAATGAAAAATAATTTGACCAACATTTTACAATTTTGAAGTTGACTAAAAAAATAGAGGCCAGTCGTGGCGCAGGGGCACAGAGTGTGACTGTAAAACCGACTGGTTGTGGGTTCAATCTACATTCCAGGGGATGAAATATTTATTCAAATTTATATTTCCATGTCCTCGCTCTGGTGTCGAGGCAAAACAGCGACGTTAATGCTG
This sequence comes from Heliconius nattereri, assembly GCA_013403645.1. Classification (NCBI taxonomy): domain Eukaryota; kingdom Metazoa; phylum Arthropoda; class Insecta; order Lepidoptera; family Nymphalidae; genus Heliconius; species Heliconius nattereri. The sequence goes on from JAAIXI010000232.1 coordinate 9,439,464, forward strand.
CTACTCAACACTCAATGCCTTCAAAATTTGGCAGAAAGTGGGGAACAGAGTGTCTTAACCTTAGGTTCCTTCTGCCTACCCTGCTGTGTGCGGGATACGACATAAAGCTGACTTTTTTATTGTATTGGTTTAAAAAAATATTAATAATTGTCAGATTAAGAAAGTCCCTTCAGATAATAGTCTGATTTTGAAATATCACGTCTAGGGCATGAAGATGAACCATATATATCTTAATCTGACGCGCTCGAGTTTTTGCATTTTTTTGCATTTTCAAACAACGTTTACGAGCTTGCGTCACATCCTAATCGTCAGATTATTACATAAGAGCTTTTTTTTAGGTTCACTTAACACCCCCTAAGAAAATCTAACGCGCTCGACAATTTTTTTTGTTTCGTCATTTTTAACTCTTACGTACGGTACGACCACCTCAATCATGGAAACTGTCAGATTAACATATTTTCATGTTTAAGAAGACGTAGGCAATTGATGATATCAATATCTGACGCGCTCGAGTATGTCCATGGAACAGTTTTTTTTACATGAAAATCTATAGCCCCTCAACCCACCGATCAAACGATATGTATTGTAGGACATTTTTTTCTTGTTATCGTGTAAGCTTACCCAATAGGTCCCAATGACGCTCGAGTAAATCCCGAGTTTGCTGCTTCCCTCCCTAACCACAATGTGTGCAGTTATTATAATACAGCAGTAGCTACGTCTGGTAGCGACATCACAAAACCCGTCCTATTTCCCAGCGAGCCAAGCAGATGCTGTGTCATTGTTATCTACTTTAGACCTGTTGTGAACACGCCTGACATTTTAAAATGATAATCTAATGGAATTTTTAGGTTACTGCACAATTTTAAGATGTTATTTAATTTTTTTTTTATTAGAAAATAATTTTGAAGAATATAAATAAGTTTTGACGTGATTTGGGTGATTTAGTGGTCAAAATGCTTAGTGGTCAGAGCGAATAAAATATTTTCCTTACTAAATGTAGAATAAATATGTTAAAAATAGATTTAAATTAATGATTATTTCATACTTTCATATACGAGTATATGTGTCGGTGTGAGTGGGGATGGGTTTGAATCACACGTTGACTTTACATTTACGTAATCTTTTTGTCTGATAAAGAATAGTGTTGATTATCATTTTGTATACAATAATAAATATAAAATGGGTATTATAATTTTTCAAAACAGTGCCAAATTTACAAAAAAAATGCCAATTAATTATTATCTTATTTTATTTATTACTATTTCAGTAAAAAATCTACCGCAAAATTTAATCTTGTAGTTGTCAACTTTATTCGTAATATACAGCCTCCAAGTTTGATTGCAATAGACGTCTACAAAGTTCGTAGAGCTACGAGCGTTACGGACGCTACGACGCTACGGTTGCTTTATTGAATAGTTAGTTTGCATACTGAGCTCAGTCGTGCTATTATTACACAACATTTGCTTGGGATCTTCTCTTATGGTATAGATATTCATAAATAATAGTATACAGTATACTATTGTTATGTGTAGCTTAGGGTTTTATTAATAAAATATCGTAAAATGTTCATCGCCCAAATTAACAGAAATGGTCATGAAATAATAATTACTAGATCAAATTGAATATTTTTTTAAGATTATTAAAAATGGAAATCTCGGCCTCTTTGAAAGGAATTGAGAAGCACCTCCTTTTTGAACTTTGCTAAAAAATATATATAAATTTTGTCCTATGTTGAAATTCTTGTTTAAGATTAATGTCGTTCTGGATAAAACGAAGAAAAATCTGTACGTTTTACACAATTACAGTTCTAAGAAATCTAATACAATAAATTTAATCAAAGCAACGTTTATAAGCTCGTTTTTATATCATCTCTCGAACTTAATACCTAATTTAAACTTATATATAGATTTAATTTAATATTGTCTCAATATTGTTAAAAACAATAAATCTTTATTAATATAAAGTGTTTTGCGATGGGACCCTACGGTACGCTTCTTCTTCGACGTCCAATTGTCTTTATTTATCTCGATTTATTTGTTTCCATATTTAACTTTTTATTATAGAGTAAATATAAATTTCGTGTATATCTTGAGTAGAGCACATTTCCTAAGATTACGTAATAATATATAGGGACGCGACGCTACGCTCTTTAAAATTCATTGCGGCGGTAACGTATTTGTAACTAGTTTCTTACCGAGTTAGATCACTACGGACGTTACGTGCTATAAATTTTCAATTTGTTTTAAATATCTTTTCCGCTTTTCCTATTTCCGGTTGTAATATAAATGTATATATTTGTTGAGAATGTTTATTATGTTGTATATAGCTTGTTGATAAGGAAAAGTTTCAAGGTATTGGTGGGAATGGAAAACGTTTTATTGTACGCGGTGATTGTTAATTCGATCGTATATTTTCATTTTCTGCAACAAAGCGACGTATATTAGTTTTAGTACTACAATTGAAAAAAATATAAATAATTTTAAATTAATTTCATAAGTAACATAACTTCTCTTTCAATTTCATTAAAATACTATTAAAGGCGAGGGAGGGCAGGTCCCTCGTGTATTTATAAAGTAAGCTACTTCTTCGTAAGTTGTAAAAGTTGCATAATTATAACGTTGCTAACGTGAGGTATTTTGAATTCACGTTTGTTTTAGAATTTTCCTAACAAATTATATTTTAAAATGTAATAATACTTGTATGCACTGGGATCCTGAATATGTTTAAATTTGAAATGATTTTATTTATTCTGTGTGATGAGATAAAGTGGAGCTTGCCAACCAAAAAAAAACCTTTGTGAAAATTAGGATACAACTTTATTACACATTAGCATAACCTGTGCCTTCTTAAGTTCAACGTTGAGTACTGCCACTCAACACCCAATGCGTTCAGAATTCGGCGGAATATGGGGAACAGAGTTTTAACACTATGTTCTCTATGCCTTCCCTGCTTTGTGCGAGATATAGCATAAATCTAAAAAAAGTAACTCCTTGTAAAGTAAAGTACTTATGTAATATAATGTTAAACAGGTTTTATATTCAACGTTCATACATATCTTCCCACCTAACAACATTACAATGAAGAAAGGCTACATTGTAAATATAATATCAAAGGTTCCTTTACATATTATACGAAAAAGCCTTTCACAAATTGACAAAAAAAACGATATTCACACCTGGTAGTATTGTATGCTGTGTAAAGAACTTTTTTTAAAGTAATGGTGCATTTATATTTTTGTATAATTTTACAATATTTTTTTTTCAATATATCTAAATATTCGCCTTCTCCAATTATTCTAAATATGTACCAATTATCTGAAATTTACAAATTTGTCGCTATTATATCAGCCATGAGATTAAATTTCACTTGAATAATTTAAAATAAGGACTTTCAGTCTTCTTAACAAAATTTGACATTTATATCCGCCATAATAGCATCCATACATTATTATTTCTATAATTGTATTATAATCTGTAACATAATTTACTATAGAACTATTCAAGGGAACAATATGCACGTTTATAATTACATGTGTGTGTATTGACATATGTAGTAGAGCAGTATAATACATACATACATATACAAAAATAAGAAATAGGTAATGGTAGCAAAACATACTAAAAAACAGTACTTCAATGGTTTGAAACGGTGGCGTTTCCCTCTAATAAATCCCAATTTTCCATATTACAGCTATTACTCCACCTTAATCTAGAAGGCGTTCACCTTGTTTTCAGCATCGGGCGCATAAATCAAGTAAATAGCTTATTAACGCGAAAACATGATATCCGAACCAGATTAGATATGGCGATACAAAATATACTAGCAGGTACAATACATTTAACGTCAATGAAGCTTGGATATTATTTGAGATAGAGACCAGTAGGGGCACAACGGTGTGACTGAAATGCGATGGGTGGTGGGTTAGATACCCACTCTAGAAAATGAAGTATTTAATAAATTCATTTTCTCGCTTTGGTGACGAGGTAAAGGCAGTGTTTTAACACTAGAGGTTCCCAGGTTCTCTCTGCCTTTGCTGTGCGGGATTCAACGTGATGCTAAAAAATGTTCAAGGTAAGAGCAGTGTTAAGTTCTGCCACTCTACACGCAATGTCGCGAAATGTTGATTTCAAAGGGTCTTAATCCTATGTTTCCCCCTGTCTACCCTGCCTTGCAGGAAGAAGCGTGAAGCTTTTAACTATTTAAAGTTATTAATGATTATTATGTATAAAGCTAAGACGGAGCTAGAATGAATTCGTGTGTAAACGCAACGGTTGTGATATCGATTCCGTTAACTATTTTTCTTTCTCTGGTGCACATAAAAGGGCAACACGATATTCTTAGTTCTACATGGTCTGTCTGTTCATTTATTAAAATCTTTATAAATATATGTACTATAGAAAAAGAATGTAAAATTAGTCTTTTAAAAAGGAAAAGAAAGGAAAGGATATTTATTACAAAGCGCCAACTCAAAAGGCAATGCCTGTTATATTATTCGGATCAGAGCTTACTTTGTTTATTCCTACAACAAAATTATTAGGGCAGAACGTTCGAGAAACGCTATTAAAATTTAAAATATAATTATTAAACGGCCTCAAAAATAATCAGAATACTGGTGTTATCACCTCAGTTTGTGCATTTTAACAGCCTTTTGATCTGTATACTATGTAGATAGTTATTAAAAAAGATACGAATAGAATAAAAAGAATATAATAATTAATATTACATTAATATATTTTCCTTCGCTATTTACAGACAATATTTAATTTAGTTTTAATATAAGAGAAATTGAACAAATCTATTTATACGCACGAGTACCTTTTCTAAATGTAATTATTGTACCGAAAACAGTCTCAGAATGAAATTAATTTACAATAAAACAGACTCTCGAATAATTAGTACGGATCTAATAAGAATTGCAAATAAGTTAGGTCATAGAAGATAATGAAAGGTACCATACCTGAAAGGTGGCTAAAAGTATGAAACTCATTATTTTTTTCAATTCTTGCTTAGACATTGCTTTTTTGGTAAAGTCCTTTTACAGAAAAACTTTATTATAGTAAATAGTTTTTCTTATATTTGAAACATTTGTATCCGTTTTAAAGAAATATCGATATACGGATCGAGAATTTAGCGTTAAATCGCATAAAGAACATAAATGTGAAATAAGAGCCAAGTTCAATATTGAATAATGCATCGTTCTCGATTTCAACGACAAAAGAATCGGAGATCTATATACGTGCACAGTTTTTTGTTCACTCGGGATGTAAGGAAGTTTAATATGATTTTATAATTTTTACTTGTACCGATGATATGTATATGGTTAAAATATCAAAGGACAATGCTACAACGCTGAAAATTGGCTTAAAAGTTTCTTGGGGAGTGTAGATTGAGAAACGCAGTGTCTGTGAGAGTACTATGAGAAGATTTACTGAAATTCCTATGGGAAAGACATTTACATTTTATAGTGTGCGGACTACGACTCGTCAAAGTAAATAAGGTATAATAGTATATAGGGTCAATTGCTGGCTTTGACTGGATGCGAAAGGCGGAGAATCGGGAACTTTGAGAGAGGCCCTGGGAGAGGCCTATGTCCAGCAGTGGACCCGAAAAGGCTGATTTGATTGATTGAGTATATGGGGTAATATGATAGGCTATTTTTTATAATTCTGTGTTATTGTGCAGGCAATAACTTTGAAGTAATTAACCATTGCTAAACTACTTTTCAATTTTACTAATTCAATAGTAGCATTTAAAAAATCATAATCACGCTGTTTCCCACATTTATCAGGATAGGGAAAGAGAACTTGTGTTAAAACACTCCGTTCCCCCTTTCCGCTGAATTATTCGAGACATTGCGTGTTGAGTAGCGTAACTCAAGGCCTGGCTTTTGCTTTTGTCTTGGTGCCTGAATGAAAATAATAAATAATAATGAATTCCCTCGAGTGGGGAATTGAACCCGCACCGTCGCGTTACCCTTGTTCCTCTGAAGCAGTATGTATAGTAGCTCTTAGCTTTTAATAAATGTAAATATGTAACAAAATTTATTTGAGAAAAGTTTTAAAGTAGGTATTCCCTTCATGTACAATATAATTCACACCGATACCCTTTCTTTTTCTAGTACGTAATGTATCGCGTCTATATCGGTATAAGAATAATTTAAAGCATCTGAATCGTGAAAGAAATAAATTGCCATCCAAAAGCTCGCTCACTCTTTTGTTAGAGAATTTCGCTTTAAATTGGCGCGATTACATTCTAATACCTTTTTATTGAGAGGGTATTACGGGTTTAATCATGAGGAGAACCCTTGTAGGGGCTGAAATGTGTTTATGTAATCAATGTTTTGCTTATATTTTTAGGTAGCTTACTCTGCTTGGAAAATAATATAACTGTTTACGTTGAGTAAAAAAATATAGAAGCAAGATTTTTTTTCACTTTCACATTGTATCCCGTATGTAGCAGGGTAGGCAGAAGGAGCCTAGTGTTAAGGCACTGCGCTTCCCACTTTCCGCCGTATCCTGAAGACATTGTGTGATAAGTGGCGGATCTAAACGCCGCGCTTTGCCTCGACACCAGAGCGGAGAAATGAAAATATTAAAATTTTCTTTCATTTCCTCGAGTAGGAATCCCACAATATGTCCCATATTTTTTTGTATAAGGTTCTTACCAAATGAACAATAATTTTGGTATTCGAAAAAACATAAAGGAAATCTCGACCCTTCGACTCTACAGTAGCTATGGCCACACACAGTCTCTAGCTGTCTAAAATAGTTTCATTTAAAATATGTAAAAGTTGCAAAAACCAAAGCTCCTAAGTTATTTCTATTCTGCAAATAAGAAGAGCATAAAGCTCAACTTAACCAAATGCAGCTTTAAAGTGTTATAATCCCGGTTGCACTTTATGAAATTCCAACTCGAGTAAAGATGTCAGAATATGCTAATTCGTATGAAATCCTCTTTGGAGATTTTAGAACCGGTATCAGACAATGTCTGCTTATGCAAAATTCATGTATCATAAAACCCGATTTAGATACTTTAGTTTTATAGACGAAATTGAGAAAACATGGCGAATAATTAGCTACCGCTGAATTTAATTTAATTTAAATATTAGTATGTGTTCATTCACTTTGATTCCCCCTTTTTCCTAACATAGAGAAAGGAAGGAATTAAAAAAAATAACAAAGGAAATGATGCATATGCATTGTTTTGCAGCTTCACGCTGTATCCCGGTTGTAGCAAAATTGGCAAAGGGAACTTAATGTTAAGAAATTCCACCCTCCACTTTTCGCCGAATAATGGAGCCATTGCGTTTGAGTGGCGGAACTCAACGCCGCGTTGTTGCCTCGCCACCAGAGCGAAGAATTAAAATATTAAATCTTTCATTTCCTCAAGTGCGCCACAACCGATATATGCGTACTCATAATAAACGCTTTTTGGTAGCTCTAAATTATTTTTAAAATAAGCAAATTTAAGTGTATATATATGTGCTAAAAATTATAATCCCGTTCTAAGTTGATTATCACAAAGTTTTCTTACACACTTTCCGCACTAAATAACTAATTTAACAATGGAAACCTCAGTGAATCAGCTTTCCAAGAATATGGAGGAACTTTCTTCTATGTTTTCCACTAGGATGGGCGAGTTTGAGAAGTGCCTGTCTCAGTCTGGCCCTACAACTGCAACACCTACGGTAAAAACCCTGACAGCTGAATTTTACACATTCAAAACACTTGTCTAGAAAACTCTTGGCATATTAAAATCACAGTTTACGCTTGTCGCTGGTGGTCTGGATCGCTTGGAGACACATTCACGGAGAAAGGTTCTTCTAATTCACGATGTAAGGGAAGAAAAAGATGAAAATGCGCTGCAGAAAGTAACCGGTATATACCACATGAAGTTACTTGATATAAAATCTACAGCAATCGAATTCTGCCACAGACTAGAGGTCAAAAAAGATACATCCCGACCCATAATAGTTAGATTTACTAATATGCAGTTCCGTTCTAGTGTGTGGAAGTCTTAAACTACATTAAAGGGCAGTAAAATTACAATTACAGAATTTTTAACTAAAGTGCGTCAAGACGTTTTCATAGCAGCCCGTAAGCATTATGGAATAAAGAAATGCTGGACATCTGAAGGAGTAATAATTATATTACAACCTAACAAAATTAAGAGCAAAATTTCATCGATGTCCGAGCTCAAACAGTTAATAAAAGAATGTCCGGCTATGAAATCCAATATCGACCACTAAACTGGTTTTTGCTCTGCTTTTACCATCTTAATTCTGTCGGTTATTGCGTAAATAGGACTAATATTGTTGTTTTCGTCTCAAGTTAAATCTATTTCTTTTTTTTTTGAAGGGTAGATTCACATCCTTTCATATCGATATATATATATATATATATAAAATTAAAAAAATATATTTTTTTTTACGCTTACGTATGTGTAAAACATTTTTTTTTGCTTACGTTGTACGTTTTATCGGCTACTCACTCATCCACTTCCACTGGTTGACTGGAAGAGATCTCTTATAGAGGTAAGTCCACCTTTGTACACGCAATGTCTATATATTGTTTATTATGTATTTTTTTTAGTGCAAACAAGAATATTATAAATAAATAATAATTAGAATACTAGTTTTATTTTTTGAAACAAAAAAAGAACAATGTTAGCCATAATTGCAACAAGTAGAAATGTCACTAATTGGTTGTACAGTTGATTGCCGGCGTGTATCGTTGGCGCGCTGCTGTGCCGCTGCTCTCTTATTAAATTCCGCTATACATGGCCACTCTGTAGCCAGATGAGTTTTTGGATATTAAGCCAGCAAAAAAGTGGGACGAGCCGAATTTAGGTCACGTCACAGTATAGATTAAACTACGTTATATATTTCAGTTCGATAATAATATATCTTTTTTATGTTTCACGCTATATACCGGTAGTGGTAAGACACTCCGTTTCACACTTTACCTTTAATTTTCAAGACATCGCGTGTTGAGTGGCAATTAATATTAAATCCTTAAATATTTTTGTTGTGAAGAAGTTAAATTATAATGAGATTTTCTTAGATGGCAGTTGGCCTTTGAAGATAAACAACATTAAAGCGCGGACAGTTAACAAACTCTACAGAATCATTAGCATTCCTTTTATAATAAGTTTTAACGAAAAGATCCGTCTTGTAGACTGAATTTCTTTTTCGGAAAGAAATGTTAATTTGTAAATTTTCAATTAGGGTTAGGAGGCGAAAGAAAGGATCGTTTTTTTTGCACTTTTTTTTTCATGATCAATTGACATCTGTGCAAGTTTATAAATTTATGTCAATTTATGAATGGCCGTGTATAATAATAAACAACAAATTAATTAAGTTCGCGCCGGGCTGATTACAGCCGATAACTGATACGTTAGCGGTTTAACACGATAAAAATAATCGATATTCCATCAACGAACACACTATAGACTGCCTGACTACTGTCCTTAGTAAATCATTTAGTGAGAACTATGTTTTTGATATTATATCTGCGAGCATAAATGCTAAGGAAAGGGACACATTGCATATATATATATTTTGCGTTTCTCTAGATTAAAATTTTAAAACTGTTTTTAATTTATTTTTAACTTCACGCTGTATCCCGAAAAAAGTAGTGTAGGAACATGGGAATCTTATGTTAAAAGGCCCCGTTCTCATAAAGACACCTTTGTTACTCACTTATTTAATTTTTCGAACGGGAACTGAAGCTGCAACCTATCGCGTGCACTTTTATACCCCAGCACCATGATTGGCCTCTAGTGTTTTAACCTTAACAAATAAACGGATGAGCCTGTGAAATGATGTAAGGTTTGAGGGTCATTCAATACGTCGATGTAGAACTGTAAGCGCTATTAGACATTCACCGCACGTACGCAAAGTTTGTGCGCGAAACGTGACTACGTTGCTCTACATGAGTGTTGAACGCATTGGTAACTTTGTGTAGGTACTCTCTAATTTGTTGGGTAGTGTAAAGTTTTTAATGAAATAATGCATAGCATAAAATAAAAACTGACTTGAAACAGTAAAGTAACAAGTAAAAAAAATATTTACTTAACATACTGTGATATGAATTTTTTTTCCATTAAAAATGTTTTATTTCATAAAAATCGGTGAAATCGGTGCCAAGTAAAAAAACTTAGTAATTTGATACAGTAGTATCCTTATACTACCTTTAGTATAAGGTTGTGGTAGCATTATTTTGACATCTTCACCCCATTCATTGTTTCCAACATTCTCTGCTTCAAACTGTTTTTAAAAGCAAATCACATGTAAAATTCATTATTTTCAGTAAAACTTTATATAACATACAAGTCAAACCAAAGCAGCTAGCTCATTTCATATTCGCTCAACATTCACACAGAGTGCCTACGCTCCACAAACCCTCATGTATATCCACAGCTCGGTCTAATTTGGCAAGCAACTTCATCTGTCTCTGAACTAGGCTATACATTACAACACTTTCAGTACCGATGCCGGTTAACCGACACAGCCCCGCTTCGAGACTAGAAAACGTTGAGAACATCTGTTGGCAACGTAAATATTGTAACTTGTATAAAATGAGCCTTCGTTACCGCAAACGGACGGGCGTTGGTTTACTTTTTATTTTTTAATGCCGTAAGGTTTTTTTTTGGGATGAAGTTAATAACAAACACATAAACATAATATATTATTGATTGTGACATAATTACAATTAATCTACTTTCAAACGTCTACACGTTTCCACTTGTACAACAAGCTTCTTTATACTGTTCTGTTGGTTTTTTTTTTAAAAAAAAATGTTTATAAAAAAACTAGACAAAATAAATTTTCCTATCCAAATTATGTTTTTAAAATTTTTATTAAACATATATTTCAATAATACCAAGCTGACACATTTATCTAGCCACTATCCGCAGATCGACCCGATTCTTTAAATCAGCATCAATTAAGGTTCCATGAAGGCTCCCTAGCAATCTGGGACGTGGGAACTGGACTGTTGATTGCACTCGGATAAAAGTATTGCCGTCGGCGTTCGATGGATCATCTATTACAAAACGCCCCGCTCGAGTTTCTCTCTTTGTCTTTGTTCGACGTTCTTCTTCCAATTTTATTTTCTTTTCGTTTTTTATTTAAATTCAGTTATTTGGACTTTGTAAAGAAGTTTTGGATTATGTGATTTTACTTGGTAGTAAAGTTTAATGCTATTTCTTTTTCTTTTCTGTAATAGACTGTACCATTGATTTTGAAAAGAGCAACTGTTGAGTTTCTTGCCGGCTCTTCTCAGCAGAACTGCCTTCGGAACCGGTGGTAGCTTTTTGTTCATATGCGCATTCGACGATTCAAAAGTGCATATTATAATTGCCTATTTGAATTTCGAATTTGAATTTGAATTTTATTGGCTTCACGCTTTATTACCCACTTAACACGTACTCTCTGAAGAAGTCGCCAAGTTGTGTTCGGAAATGTCTCAATGGAAACAGATTGTCCCGAAACTAGGTTCCCATATTCCTCTGCCGACCCTGCTACGTGCGATATACAGCGTGAAGGTAAAAAAATATATCACACTTTTTTGATATTACAAAATATTGATATGACTACGAATAGACAAGCCTATTTGTACTTGCAAATTTATATTATTATCGTCTAGCTCTCGAAGCTTTTCCACTGTCCATTAACGCTGACGGCCTGTCCCCTTGCCGGATGACCGCCGTCGTCGATGGGTTTTGCTACAGGAGTATTATGTAGGTAGATACGTTTTATCGCTGGAATTTTATCTTTTATATTTAGTTTGGAATATTTAGGTTAGAATAAAATAAGACAACATCTATTATTGTTTTTAGATTTATGTTGTATTCCGAACATAGGCTATAGAATATAGGCAGGCGTGTATCGTGGCGCAGCTGCACAATGGTGTGACTGTTACGCGATTGTGGGTTCGATCCCCACTCGAGGAAGTGAAATATTTATTTCGTATTCCATTTCTTCGCTCTCGTGTCGAGGTAAAGCGCGGCGTTGAGTTATGCCACTCAACATACAATGCCTCCAGGATTCGTCAGAAAGTGGGGAACGGAGTGGCTTAACACTAGGTTCCTTCTGCGTACCCTGCCGTGTGCGGCATACAGCATGATGCTGATTTTGCTTCTTAAGAAGACGACAAAAACTAGTGTACACACGTCACATTTTACCCTTCAATACACTAAGTATACAATACATACAATCTTATCAAAACTTCTCTTTTATAATACGGTCATGTACGGATATCTCATTACCAATTGTATAACGTATTGTTGTAACACCCATATTTGTAATAGAATCGGTGCCTTGTATATACCGGGTGCTCGTTAAAATGCAAATTGAAGTAATTATTGTAGCGAAACCCGGCAATACAGTGGAATATGGTGATCAAACCACTGGGCCATCTCTAGGATTATATCTAACAGTTTATAATATAGGACTATATATTGGGCTGTATCTAGGACTATATTATCAAAGATAGTATATATATATGTACTTAGGTTTATTATCAGACTACAATACAATAAGGCTGTTACTTAATTTTTTTTATGTTTTTATGGAACAATTTATTTATGATTGTAACAAATTAGCTAAGTCTAATAAACTATTCATTTTTCTATTTAATTCAATATCATTTTAAATTAGGACATTTTATACAACATTTTATACATTAGTAATATAAATACCATTTTTAAACGTCGGCAGCACTGATAAAGTATGAAAATCAATTAATAAATGGCATGGGTATAGAATCTGTGGAAACGAATGAACTTATTGTGTTAGAAAGGATTTGATTTCTTAGTAGAATTTCACGTTTAGCAGGGCTGACAGAGGTCTGAGAGGGTGACTAAGCTAGTCATAAGACACTTCATTATCCATTTTGGCCTACTTTCGAGATAGCGTGTTGAGTAACGGAACTCAACGCCAATATTAACTCGAATAAAAAATTCTAACTGCGTATTTGGTCCAGTAGTTACAGCATCGAAATTATATAATTTTGTATATAAATTTGAACGTAAAGTCACTTACAAGTATAACAATCTCGCTCTCCTCTCCTGAGATTTAACTATAAAGTAATACTTGTATGTCTTGTAATTTTATTGCGTATTTTAACCTTCAAAGTTTGTAACTCGGCAAATGTTTGGTAGCAGCGTCTAGCAATACCGTGTTTAACTTACTATTTTATTACCGCTTCCAAGAATACAAGACCTCAAAAGGCATATATAGTACCTTACTTAAAACTTTAAGAGTATATTGGAACGAAGTTCCTTACGGCAGGCTTGGAAGGGATAGGGATTTCGCTGCGTGACCGAACTGAAAAAAATGTGATAGTAAAACCGTAAGAAAATTGCTTGGAATAAAACCGGTAAATGAGACGTGCGCAGGCGCGACAGTCGCATACACAGACGAGTAGTGTATAATACCTTTCTCTTTCTCCCTCTTTCTTTTCGTTCTCTCATCATTTTTTTGCATGATTGTGTGTTATTGTTGTTTTTCTATTTTAAGTAATTTATTATTTCCTAAAATACTGAATTTCCTAAATACTTTATTGTACTTAAATAAAAACTAATCAGCAAAATTTAAGAGAAAAATCAAGAAAACCTACATAAAATTGAGCACGACTTTTATTGCAATTTGTGTCGATTCTACATTAGCCGAAGGACATTAAATGTATTTTTTTTCTTCATGTACTAATTTTGTGGTTTATTTAGGTATATGTATTTTTGCAGTATAGGGATATCGTCTGTGTGAAAATAAGTTATTGAGATTTTAAATATACTCGCTTAGGCGCAGTGTGTCCAGTATGAAAATATTATATATTTCATTGAGGCCGTCCTGGAGTAATGGCACAAAGCTGTGTCTGCAACGGGTTGTGCAACTAGGGTTGTGGGTTCAATTTTTTCGTATGGTACAAAAAAAATAAACTACAGTTTTTGGTTCTATTACGTTATTAAATCGCACCAATAAAATTCTTGGTTGTCTACTTCCAAGTACAGATACCGATCCGTTACGAGTTCATTATAAATATAGATGATACAGTACCTGCAGTTGCATCTCTCTACAGATAGCTCAGCAGTTGCATCTCTCCACAGGCTCCATCCACTTCCTATATATTAGGGGTGGAACTAATGTCCGAGTATCAAGTACACGCCTTGACCCCGCTGGCACGCCGCCAGCGCCCGAGGTTGTGCGTCTACCACTATCGATTCGACATCTTATCACTTGTTGGTTATGACCTTCCGCGGAAGGAAAGTGAAGGTTTTTTTATGTGTCATCGTATTGGCTTATGTGTGTTTTCTGTTTGTGTGGTACCCAATATATTTCTTTTAATGTTAGTTAATAAGTTGTCGGATTTTTGTTATGATTTTCCAAGCTTCTTTATGGATTTTTGTGTGTAGGAATATACGGGAAAATTATTTTTACATTTTTTTACAGATATTATGTAAACACGTATACGTTTACTGACACATTCTTTAAATATTTATACATTTTTAAGGACTATAATTCATGAATGTTTGCATTTCGCTTTATCTTTTTGATAAATGATATGTATAAAAAATATCATATAAAACACACTTAAAATAAAATATCCAGACTGCGGCCGTTCTTTGAACTCTTTCATAAAAGTCCACTGTTTACTATCACTTTTTATTATAATCATCCTAGAAAGTGCGCTGCAACCCTTTTAATGATAAAAGGTAGGAAAAAAAAAGTAATTTTCCTAAATTGTTAGAGAAAAACTGCGGAAAAATTATACCTACCCACCCGTTCTTTATACATTGCGTGGTTCGTACTCGCACTGCGGCAACTTTATCATCATTACGACCGCCGTCGACGACTACTCTACGGTGCTTAATTTTAACAATGAGCGCTCCCGTTGTCATAATTTACACAAGCCTTCAAGAAATTTTAACCCAGATCCTGATCTTAAGCATATCTTTTGTATAAAATGTGATAAGAAAGGATTATTTAAAGTTTAAGTCATTTTTTTATGGACTATTTCTCTTGGGGGTAATATTTCCAAATTAAGTTATTACAGTATGTTTAAATTAATCTATATCTATCTACGTTCTGCACAGCGGAAACGACCTGGTGTAGAACACTGGAACTTGCTTGGGTTCTTTGGAGAGTGTAGGGGAACAGTTACAGAGTATTTCTCGAAATTATTACAGAATAAGCGGTTGTGTAATTTAAATAATTTAGGCTGGGCTTTTTTCTTTAAAGTTAACGTAACTATCTGGATCTTGGGGCACTATAAAAGAATCGTAATCAAGGATCAGCTTATACTCAGGCAAGGCAGTAAGGTAATGTAAACGCAGTTTATAGAGACAAAGATTACAGAAATGCCTATATAATGCCTATATGCCTAAATATTTTTTTAATGATTAAGCTGAGGAAAGTTACTTTTTATATAACCATTTTTTATATAAATTAAAGCTATGTCAGGCGACAAACGGGTGCTAACGTAACAATTGCCCCCCCCCCCCCCCCCCCC